>PVLC010027677.1:0-21653 GCA_004027655.1 Graphiurus murinus
GTACTGGGGATTGAACTCAGAGGCATTCTACCTCCGAGCTATACCCCCAGCCCTAGTTTTTATTCTTTATTTTGAAACCGAGTCTCACTAAGTTGCGGAGTGCCTCACTAGGTAGCTGAGGCTGGCCGCGAACCCGGATCCTCCGGTCTCAGCCTCCCGAATGCTGGGATTACAAGCGTGCGCCACCACGCCCGGCTTGTATTTATTTTTTGAACTTTAAGTTCTTCCATATAGCCTTCATTTATCTCTTCTGAGAACTTAAATACTTTTTCTTCTGAGATAAGAAATTTAAATGTGGTTTCAAGGTTACAATAATCTATCATCAAAACACATTGTATTTTTAATGTCTTATAACATATATTTCATTTCCATTCTAAGATCTGTTATCATTTTTTTGATATTTGCCCAATCATAGGTCATCCAAAAACGAAAGCTTTTGTAACTCATGGTGGAGCCAATGGCATCTATGAAGCCATCTACCATGGGATACCTATGGTGGGAATTCCTCTGTTTGGAGAACAATTCGATAACATTGCTCACATGAGGGTAAAGGGAGCAGCTGTTCAATTGGAGTTTAAGACAATGTCAACCATGGATCTTCTCCAGGCATTGAAGTCAGTCACTAATGATCCTTTGTGAGTATACAACTATTTTATTAGGTAGCATTTATAGAATGTTTGTCTTATTACCCATGAGGATGGGTTTCAGCCCACTTTGAAAAGGCATAATTTGAAAAAAATTAAATTATTTAAATGACCCATCTAAAATTTGTTTGTATTTTCAACCAGACGGTTGAACTATTTCACAGTTGTAGACAATTTCAAAAAAAAATAACTACTTCAAAGTTGCATTATCTCATAGATTTTATGGGTAATGATTGTACCACTTCTATTAATACACAAAATGTTTGCTGTGTATAACTCTTTGTAATAAGGACATTATTTTTAAATATGATGGAATTTACATAAGGAAAAATGATGAAGGAAGAAAGATGACAAAATATTTTAAAATCTTAAACAAAATATCATTTTACCCATTTTACTCAAGTATCATTTTATCATTGGCATTATCATTTCATTAATGATATATAATAACCACATAGGCAATTTATTTAAAGTAGGAAGTTCATATATTTCATATGTTTTCAGAGTTATGAAACTCATAATACTATAATTTCAGCATATTTTATGTACATGAAAGAAAATATGACAAAGCACTGAAGTCATTTCCCATTACCTCCTAGTCCTAGGAAAACACCACTTATTTTCTGTCTCTATAAATTACCCTTTTCTGGATATTTTGCATAAATAAAAAATTGAAATTATTTTCTTAATTGTGTCTTTGTTAAGGGCATATTATCAGTTTCATCTATGTTGTACTATGTATCAAAATGCATTGCTTTCATTGCTGAGTAATATTTTATGGTTTTATATGCCTCATCAGTTTGTGGATTTTTTTTTGTTTGTTTTCAATTTTGGTCATTACAAATACTGCTTTACATATTTTTCTATGATCATTTGTTTTCATTTCTTCTGGATAGATCCTAGTAGTGGAATGGCTGGATTATATGACAATTTTGTGTGTATGAAGACCTGCTAACTATATTCCAAAGTAGTTAGTTAAGCGTGGTGGTACACATCTGTCCCTGTTATTGGTAGGTAGAGGCAGGTTTGAGGTCAGGCTCAGCAACTTAGCGAGACCCTCAGCAACTTAGTGAAACCTTGTTCAAGATAAAAAATAAAAAGGCCTGGTTTGTATGTTGAGGGTATAATGCCTCTGAGTTTGATCTTTTATAACAAAAAAAGAAACAAAGCAGTTGTAAATTTTTCATCCCAGCAGCAATGAACAAGGTTTCCAGTTTGCCACGTCATTGTTGATCCATATTATACTTCTTTTTATGATAGCCATCCTAATGGCTAGCTTATCTCAGTGGATACCATCCTTGTAGCTTATCATGATCTTAACTTGTATTTCCATTAAGGATAAAGCAAGCACATCTTTTGATTCGCCTGTTAGTCATTCATATATATTTTTGAGAAAAATGTTAGTTCCCAACCTTTACCCATTTTAAATCAGATTATTTGTCATTTTAGTATTGATTTAATAATTCTCCATATGTTATTGGCATAAGACCCTTATCAGATATATTAGCAAACATTTTTACTTTTATATGGTATCTTTTGCAGCACAATAAAATGTGCTGTATGACATTTGATAAAATAAATCCTTAGTAATTAACCTGTTTCACATGCCAAAAGGAAACGATGTTGTAGAATATATAGTACATAGATAGAATGACTACCTTCAATTCATGTAACATTACTACTATCAATAGTATAACTATTTTAGCAGGATAGCACTAGGAATATATTTTTAAAAATACTATAGATAATGAATAATAAAATAAACTAAGAGATAAAAATGAATAGAGAAAGGCATGAAATAGAATATACACATAGAAAAGAAAATAAGGATTAAAATTTTAGATGTCGATGTGAATGCATAAATACCTACAGTACGTCTGAGGAGACTTTAGAAAGATGGCAAAATGATAAGTATAAAGGAGACTTCCTTCCTCCTTTTGTGTTGCTTGCCAGGGTGCTAGCTAGAATTGCTTGGGACCACAGCTGTTTGAAATGGCTCTAAGCTTCTCCACTCACCAGCAAGGTAGCAGAGAATGAGAAGACTGTTCACTGGACATTGACAGTGTAGACAGCTACAGTTCCACGGTGAGGCTGAGGTGTTCTAAAATGAGAGGTTCCAGTGACTGACACCAAGTTCTCTACCTGGATGTTCAACCAGGTAGAATTTAATCCAAATGAGATAGAAAATACCAGTGTCCATCTCTGCTGTGTCTAGATCCCCGGTACCCCAGATAAATACTACTTATAGGTTGGGGCAACCAATCATCCTGAGTGGAAGTCACATAGCAGGTCCCGTGAACTGAACCTCAAAAAACTATGACCTCCTGAGGTTCAGTCCCTTTAGCGAATCAGAAACTGCTTTTCAGTTTCCCAGCACTCTTCAGCTGTTGCTTGAGCTACCAGATTCAGAGGGAAAGTGGGTCAGCCTCCCTTCCATATCTCTGACTCAGATTTTGCTGTGTATAATATTTTCTGTGCCTGTTTCTGCCAAGGACAACAAGGGCTATATGGTAGCTATCAGCGTGGACAGCATGATGATATTTATTGCAATCTCCAGGGTTCCCATAGCAACAAGATGAGGTGTGAAAGCCACAGCTCTCTGCTCTCAGGTTGATAAATGCAAAGCACACCTCAAGCATTGCCCACTGGCCACACCCAGGGCAGCAAAGTTCAACCTAACTTTCTCTTCTGTGGCTGTTTTCATGCTAATTTGTCCACTGTGTTTCATTCTTTCTCTTTCTGTTCCCCCCCCCCCTCTGCTATTCCCTGATTCCAAGTCAACACAGACAGGTTTGTGTTGATGACCTTTTTTACACCCATTCTTCTTGATATCAGAATTTCTATATCTCTTTGAGAGGGTAACAGTTGAATATTGTACTTCAGTGAATTCCCTCAGTCCCTGCTTTGTTGAGTCACTGTTCTTCAGTTACTTTAGTTCCAACCTGTAAAGAAACTGGAAAGTACAGCTTGAATCTAAAATTTCATCATTACTCTCTATGAATACTCATTTTTAAGAGGATATGGAATTTCCACAATTGAAGATATGCTGATCCTTAATAAAAACTCATTAAGGTTGAAAAGATTTAAATAATCAAGAATATATTGTCTGCCCATAATTGAGTCAAGTTAAAAATACTTTTTAAAAAGATAAAAAAGATGAGCATAGTGACAGAAGCCTGTAATATCAGCATTTTGGAAGCTGAGACAGGAAGATTCCAGATTTGTGGCCAGCTTTAGCAACTTAGTAAGGCCTTGTTTTAAAATTAAAGATAAAATAGGGCTGGGGGTTTAGTTCAGAGGTAGAATACTCCTGGATTCAATCAGAGTGCTATACAAAAAAGAACTAAATAATTAAAAATATTTTTCACATTTTGGAAGTTATCAATGTGCTTTTATATAAATCATTTAAACAAGTCATTATCATACTTGCATTTTTTTGTGTGTGTGGTACTGGGGATTGAACTCAGGGGCATTCTACCTCCGAGCTATACCCCCAGTCCTATTTTGTATTCTTTATTTTGAAACCGAGTCTCACTAAGTTGCGGAGTGCCTCACTAGGTAGCTGAGGCTGGCCGCAAACCCGGATCCTCCGGTCTCAGCCTCCCGAATGCTGGGATTACAAGCGTGCGCCACCACGCCCGGCTCATACTTGCATTTTTGACTCAGTATATCAGCACATTGGTGTATATACAACAGAAATATCTATGTAAACCAAAAGAAATTTTATAATAGAATTATTACTAATGATCAAAATATAAGTCAAATAATTAGAAATCATAAAACAAAGAGAAAACCAGTAGAATTCCTATAACCAAAACACTGGATATCAGTGAAACTACTTCACAAAGATAAAATGATAATATGTTGAATAATTCCAATGTATAAACAAGCAGAACAAAGTTACAGTGTTAGAAGTCAGGGTCATGCTCGGCTATGGTGAAGCAAGTATATAATCCCATTACTTGGGTGGTTGAGACAGAAGGATTGCAGGTTCAAGGCGCTTTAGCAATGTAGAGAGACCCTGTTCCAAAATAAAATGGGCTAGGGATGTAGGCCCAAAGAAGATGCCCCTGCATTCAACTCCCCAGCACTGAAGGAAAAAAAAAGTTCAGGATCATAGTGAATTTGGAGAAGGGAGTAGTGACATAAAGTCTTCTTGAGTAGGAGTGCTTCTGGGAAATATGATACTTCATTTCATGATCCACGTATTAGATACACTGGTGTCCTAGGTTTGCCCTAGGTAAAGGCAATTATGAAATATTCAGTTGATCATTTAGAATATATGCATTTTTGTTACACATTTCAAACTTTGGTATGGGTTTATTACAGAAAACATAGTGTATTTTTAAAATATTAGGAAATAACAAAATTAACATCAATGGAAGAAATACTTAGGGCTTGCATGCTAATGGGTCAGAAAAAGCACCTCTGAGCTGTGACTTGTAAGCTATAGCCTCCTTCATGAGATAAAACAAGCCTGTAGTTTTGTGGTGAAGATGCCCAAGGGAAGGACTAGAGAAGATTAAATGCATGGAGGTGTCAAGATGGGAACACATTTGGCAATCTCAGGTAATAGCTAATGCCTGGAAAGACTCTGCAGGGACAAAATGATAGGAGAAAACATTGCTGGTGTCTAACCAACCACAATCCTTTAAGTGAAGAACAGAGTGGATTTCATCCTAACTATGAGAAGCCAGGTAAAAATGTTGAGCAGGATGGAATCATAATTGGTTGTGTATTTAAAAATAACCACTCTAGCGACATGGCAAAGTAGAGAGTAGAGTAGAAAAGCAGAGGGGTAAAAGAGAGACTGTATAGGAAGCATCACATCACCATGACACAAGTCTTCTTTAAAAACGTCAAGATAGAGTTGGGTGTGGTGGCACAAAAGGAAAAATACTCCACTTTTATGGCAAAGCTATCACATTTATTTTTGAATCTTCAGTGTAGAACTTCTCATAAGAACTTTAACGGTCTTGATGTGCTTAGGTAAATTAATTTCTTTTTCATATTTTTACCCTAATGTTTCTCCTTTAGATATAAAGAGAATGCCATGAGGTTATCAAGAATTCACCATGAGCGTCCTATGAAGCCCCTGGACCGAGCAGTCTTCTGGATTGAGTATGTCATGCGCCACAAAGGAGCCAAGCACCTGCGCCCAGCCCTTCACGACCTTTCCTGGTTCCAGTACTACTCGTTGGACGTGATTGGGTTCCTACTGGCCTGTGTGGCAACTGTGGTCTTCATCATCATAAAAAGTTGTCTGTTTTGTTGCCAGGTGTTTTCTAAATCAGGAAGGAAAAAAAAGAGGGAGTAGTTATATCCAGACCTGAATCTGAGAGTCCTGTTAGCTGGGCCTCCTGTAGTTACTCCAGGAAGAAGAGGTTGGGATACCAGGTTCCAATCTCCAATGATAAAATGAGTTTCCAGAACTTATTATATCAAGTTAACTGTTTAAGAGATTAAAATGCTTCTGACCAAAAGAAGATGAGTATTGGGAAAAATAAAATTCTACCATTATGTGTTTATCTTGTAATTTATGGTTGTAAGTAAACACGTTCCCTCCATAAAACTGCTGAGTGCACATGGTTGATTCAGTTGTTGTACATGGATGCAAGAACATGAAAAAGTACATTACAAACCTCATCCTGCAATAATTGGACAGCTTACTCCTCATCTACACTATTTAGAATGGTTGTTTTTATTCCATGCTGCCAATTGGATTCTTTTCCTCATATTGAAACTTATTTTATTATTAATAAACAATAAATTAGGCACAATTTCTTACATGAATTGACCCTGACATACATTATATGCCTTTATCTCTTGACATTTCTTAAATGGCTTTCTCAGTCTCTACCTTTTCAGATTGCATTAGCTGGTTTTGTTGATGTGATTAAATTCTCCTTAATCTCACATAAGCTCTTAAAAAAAGTTGTATGCTTCATTGTTCTTTATCAAAAATAATTTCATCAACACCAATGCAGGGTACTCTATTTTCATAGATGGTTCCAGAAATTTGGGAAAAGTAGAAATTACTTGGTGTATTGATTACTGAAATTTTTAAATCTCTTAATATAATTCTCCTACTCAAATAACAAAACTGATTATAGCTATTCTGCCTCCAACAATTGCTTAGTCAATTACAAAACATAGTGCTTCCCTCAGAATATGTGATATATACTTTATAAGCAATCAAAACAGCCCAAGTTAAACAACATTCTGACTCTTAGCATTTAAAGTTATTTACCACCTTACAAACTAAATTGAAAACAGAATCCATCCTCTTTTTATTATCTATGTATATTTCCACTCTCAACTCTCTGGCCCCTTTGTTAAAGATAATGATAAAGCAGATTTCCTAGTGGTATTTAATCTTACTCTTCAAGTAGTCATAAAATCACTTGGAATTTTAATCAAGGTGCCTCTGTTGTAGTTGAACGATTTCAAGTTACAAAAATTCCGGCAAAAGATATTATGGAAGCATGTGCTGAATATCAACAGTATGCTGGTAACACCTTATCTACAGCAACTAATTTCAAGGGACTTCATCCAAATCAAATATGGCAAAAGAACATGACTAATTTTTCACAATTTCATTAATTATGCTTTATTCATATCACCATTGATACTTTTTAAGGACTTTCTGGTCAGCATTCTCATAACCATAATATGAAGACCTGACCCATAACCCTGAATTTGTTTCCTGAATATGTTCCCTTTCTTTATCTCCCATCCACTGCCTTCTACCTTTGGTGCTCAAAGAATACGCCAAGAATATTTACTCTGTAAAACGTAGTCCTATGGTGATGTTAGCCTTACCTTCATATCAGGAATCTCTATTAATGCTACTTCAAATTGTTCTACATTTGATCCACCTGCTATTTCAACCCTGTAAAATGAAAGTCACTTTGGAATCTGACGAACAAGGTATCAATTGGTCTCCTTGCCATAGCCCTTGCCCTAAGTTTGTCACCTTAAATCCAGGTAATTTACAATATTGGAGACCTTATGGATGCCTAACCAGTAATCATCATCCACTCCACTTTTCTCTCCCCAGTAATAGCACTGTATCATGAAGTGAAGGAGGATTTTTAGGGCCTGTCCTCAAATTAATGAGACAGGACACATAGGCCCATGGCATTATATGATTTGGAGACTGGAACTTTCCTTGCTCCTTAGAAATGTTTCACACATTGCTAGTATTTTGTTTAGCAGTTTTGCTTCTAAGTTATCAGCAATATAGGCCTATAGTTTTCTTTTCTTGAGTTGCACTTATTTGGCTTTGGTATTATGTAATGTTAAATTAATTTGGATGCTGGAGACTGCTTTGTCAAAAGACAATAGATGTGCTATGAAATGCTATGAATGCGTATCAAACAATCCTTTTCACACTAGAAAATCTAAAATTTAACTCAATAAAGTATATTACACAATACACAAATTCCATACGTAGAGTGCTTCAAATATTTAACAAGAAAGCAATTATAAAGAAGCAGCGGTAAAGGTATAATAAACGAAGTTCAGGAATGGAAGAAGAGATTCTGAAGTTTGTCTAGTCACTGAGAAGCCTGAAGAGTTGAACTGATCCTCAGTCAGCAATCAGTATGGCGGAACTGAAGTCTCTGGATTAAAGTCATACACACTGTAGACGCCTCATGGTGTTAGCAATAGCTCAGCATCTGTGTGTCAAAACAGCTGCTCTTTTATAGGGTTTCTATAGGTTTCTATATGTTCTGTCAATTGTCCTTGGCAAGTTTATTGAAACTTACCATACACTTGTCTTTACCAAAAATGTATTGATGACTTATGCTTGTCAAATACAGGAAGTGATTTTGGATCCAGCGTCCATTATCAATTGCAGCACAAGTGTCTTGATCTGAGACACATGCTTACATGTCAAAACAAGTTACTTGGTGAGTTCCTGACATTGTTTATATCCCATGCTCTATACGGTTGGCATATCCAAAGAAGTTGCTTATGAGCAACTCAAGTTGTTTTATGAACCATGTTCTACACAGTGTCTATGATTGAAAAGGACCTGGCAGCTGCCAGAATTAATACAACCTCAGAAACATGCATGGTGAATTCAGGCCCTGTGATACCTGTGATTGAAAAGAATCCAGCTGACATGGCCAGGATTGAGGCAAACCCAGTGGCAGCTGTCATTGGAAAGGGACCAGTGACAGTGATTAAAAAGGCCATAACTACCTTTAATTCTGGTGACCAATTTGGGTACTCATGTAAGATTGGTATTGCTGGTAAAAAGGGGTCAGGCTAATCCTCAGATTTCAAAGGAAGGCCTAGGAAGCCAGGCAATGTGTGGCAGGGTGAGAACCCTTGCAAATAATCGCAAATATGCTGGTTTGTGAAGCTGAGATGGTGAAGTGAAGGTTGCAAGAAAAACTCTTGACATTTAGAAATGCCAGAAACATTGAATAAGTGTGAGGAAAGGCTGGAAGCTGCAAGTAATGGAGCTAGGCAGTAAGAGAGAACACACCAAGAATTTCAGTCAACCATCCCACAAGGGCAAGACTGCTAAGGTTCTTTGGAGATCCCACCTCACACCTTTGTGTCCCAGATGTCAGAAATGGAGCTGCAGGATTAAAAACTTGCCCTACTGGATTTTAAACTGTTTTGGTCTGATCCCTTCTCTCTATGGTCTTTTTCCTCCCTTTTGGAATGCAAATGTTGGCTCTGCCACTGTATAGTGGAGACATGTTATTGCTTCTTATTTTGATTCTTATGTCCTTTTTACAAGGGCTCACCTCCAAGAGTTCACCTTGAGTATCAGAGGAGACCTTGGGATTTTTGAGCAATGCCAGAACTGTTGATACTATGGGAACTTTTGGAGAAAGAGTAAATGTATTTTGCATTCTGAAAAGGGCATGAGCTCTTCAGAGGCTGGGGCAGAATGCTAGGGTTAGTTATATAATGTCCCCTGAAGAGCTCATGTATTAATGTTCAGAACTGATGCAAATAAGTCATGCGGGATTTATCTCGTAAGTGTGTAGTTCCACTGTGATGGATTTACTGGGAAGTTACCTAGAGAGGTGGGATGTGGCTGGAGAAGATGGGTCCCTAGGGGTAAAGCCTTGTGGTTTGCTTTTTTCTTTCAGAATCCCCTTGCGTGTCTGCTCTGTTTTCTCTTTTGCTTCTGGCCTTCATTATAGGAGGGAAGAGTTTTGCTCTCTCCCACTCTCTGCAGAGACAGGAGACATGCACAAATGGAAAATTAATTTTGTATTCCAAACCCAGAGGACACTTCAGGGAGGTAATAGAGTGAGAGAAGTTAAAAGGATTTTTTTCTTTTCTCCTACGTCAGTCTAATGGGGAACTCTCCATCTATCAAGGTTACTAGTGCCCCATTAGAGTGTATCTTAAGGAACTGGGGCTCTGTTTATCTCTAGACACTAAAGAAAAAAATGTTTAGTCCTTTTCTGTTCCTGATCTTGGAAATATAGTTTAAAAGACTGGATGGGCAACGGAAGGAAATGTAAACAGTGACACTTTCTTGCAGCTGGACTTGTTTTGCAGGAGGAGAGTAAAGGTTCTGAAGTTTGCATTATGGTTAAATGCAAAACTATACAAGCAGTTTAAACAGACATGGCCAATTCTAGCCAAACTGATAGATGAAAAATTTGTCAAATAACCAGAGCACAGAAAATATTTATAGATATGAAGAAGTATTTTAACAAAGAAAGTTACAATAAAAAGGAAAACTGTCTATGTATGTGACAAAATTGGCAATAGTTAAAAAATTTTTGCAAACCAATTCTAGAGGGCAAAATTTTACATTTTAGTAGTAGAATTTCCTACATTTCTTGCTATCTCTATCCTTTCATATCTAAAGCAATCTTTTTGGTTAAAAATCTGTTTTTTTATCTTTACTGGGGCTTTTATCGCTTAGCATACTTTATCTTAGAGTCATAATCTAAGTGTCTGTTAAATGACAACTTTATAACTCAGGTTAAATGAGCAACTATTATTTTGGATATCTCTAGTATATTTGACACCCTATATATCAGTGACTAGAGACATGCATACGTCTGAGATTTGCATATACTGTGAATCTGAGCTTTATTTAAATGCCGTGTTTATAGAATAAAATATGTATTTAAGACATGAAAGGTAATCAATCAATGCTTTCTTTTATAAATATGTATTATATAAGAACCTTGAACAAATAAAATAGTAAATGGATTTTCTGAAATGTCTGTCAAAGTGAGATACAATTGAACATCATAAGTGAGTTATACTTGAACATCAGATAATGAGTATTTCTAATTATTAATACTATTCCCTATCTTATGAAAGGCCTAAAGCTATGTGATTTTTGTTAACCTACATGAACCTACATACTGTTGTTATTATAGTTATCTTACTGAGCTATGGAATGTATATTTCACATCAAAAGTAAAAGCTAATTATGTGTATATAGGACTTTCTCGTGGCTGTGATGTTAATTATTGCTAACTTCTTAGTGTTTTTGACATACTTGTGTTCCCAAAGAGGAGAGGATTTCAAAACACGAAACTTTAAGAGAACATTTTACCAAGTTAATGTTATCTAAACAAAAATTAACAATAATGATAGACTTTTAAGCATTATATTTGGATATTCCTAATTGTATTATGACCATCTTCTTTATGCAAATATAAAATGGGATTTTTTTTTGTTCTTAAAAATTCAATTTTTTGTTTTACTTATAAAACTGTGTAACACTTTCTGCCAGTTCTTGATGGAAATACAACAAAATACAACACGTAAACAGTACTGGATGTGATTGCTGACACCTGCAAGAAAATGCAAAAATAATTGGTGATAGTGACCTTCTGGGAATAAAACTAATGCGACTTAGAAAGCAATTAGAAAATAAAAGTCCTAAGAAAAACAGCCAATATTTTGTTCCTCATCCTCCAAATCTAACTATGACCCAGAGAATGAGGAGACCCATCAAACTGTCCTGCAATTCTGGTAAGTCATTTGACCTCCTGATCAGAGGAATCATATAGGCCCCAGAAACTGGCAGAAGCCAGCACATATTCTAAAAAAAGGAGGGTCATCAGAAGAGGGGAATGTCCCCAATGCTCAGGGAAAGCCATGAGATCAGCAAGACCATGACCCAAAGTAGCAGATGGCACAACTGATAGAAGAAAAGCCTCACAAGGTCCTTAAAGGTAACCCTGAGGAGCCTTGCCAGAACTTGATAGCAAAATGATGTTGGAAAAATTTGTTTTCCCAACAATGGTCTAATCTACTTGGTATTGAATACCAAACAACAACAACAACAACAATATATATATAATCATCGCTGGATACAATTATTACAATTATACTGGTAACAAAAAAGAGCTATACTGGAGACACTTATAATGGTGCTTCTATTTTAGATTTATAGAAGAAATATGATATGTTACTGATGTCTCAAACCAACCTCCAGGTAAGTCCTTATAAAGTTTTCTAAACTTAATTCCTTTGCCCTTAAGATTTTACAGGTCCGCCGGGCGTGGTGGCGCACGCTTGTAATCCCAGCATTCGGGAGGCTAAGACCGGAGGATCCGGGTTCGTGGCCAGCCTCAGCTACCTAGTGAGGCACTCCACAACTTAGTGAGACCTGGTTTCAAAATAAAGAATAAAAAATAGGGCTGGGGGTGTAGCACGGAGGTAGAATGCCCCTGAGTTCAATCCCCAGTACCGAAAAAAAAAAAAAAAAAAAAAAGATTTTACAGGTCCATGACCACCAGAGACTATAAAGAGGCAAGATTCCTATTCCCATAAACTACAGGAGGATCTGAGATCCCTGTTGAAAATCCCAAAGAGGAAAAAACTTACTTAAGCTAAGTTAAAGACAATATGCTTGGTCCAGAAATGAGTCTACCAAATATGCAAAATCAGTAAGACAAGTGGTCTCATAATAAGTAATTGAATGCTGTGCTTCAGGCTTTATGCCACAAGGACTTCTCACAATGTTATATACAATGACACATAGCCTATTATGGTTGAGTTGGCTACCTAGCCTGCAATTTAAAATGTTAGTTGGGTGATGGCCCAAGATAAAGTGTTACCGGGAAAAGAATTGTGGCAAGGTATCTGGATTAGTGTACAATGTACTAACATACCCGTTTTTTTTTAATGTAGACGCTCACTGCAACCACAATACCATAAAAAAAGAGATGAATGGCCTTTTTCAAAAGCCAACCAAGGTAATCAGGATTGTAAACATTGAGTCAACAATTTCACCACATGTTTAGCCAGAAGAACACGCCAAATATATGGAAACTTAGGAAAAGCAACCTACAAATCATCCTATTCCTGAGGATGTGTCCTTCAGCCCTCCAGCTACAGATGGTTATGAGAAAACAACACACACACACACACACACACACACACACACACACACACGAACAATTCCTTCTTCCTTGGTCCTATAGAATGACTACTCCCTGATGAAACCGTGACTAAAATACTCCAGCAGCACCCGCTGCCAACTCCAAACAGGCAGAATCATTTATGATACATTTCCCTAAAAGCAATTACATCAGTTTATCAGCAGAGGGACATGAGGCAGTTCAGAGGACCTGAAACAGGAAGCGCTTAAAGAACTTATCCATATAAACAACAAAAATAGAAAGTTATCAAAATATAAAAGTGACAATGACCATGCAAAGACTATGGAAATCAAAACAAAACTTCAGTCCTTTCTGTGGCCTCCATTCTGAGAACTACCTGTGTAAACAACAAGTTGAAAAGACAAATTGTACCAGGAGATTAGAGTCCACCAGCCCACTAGATAACAATTCAAATTAAGTATTGAAACTGCGCTAAAGAAATTGGCCCCAACACCCAATTCTGACCAATCACAAAAGAGCAGATGGGGGACTACAAAAAGACAGAAAAACTCACTTCCAAATAATTTTAATATTTACTCTCTTTTGGGGATCCCTCTACTCTATATGAGGGAGAACTGTTTTTGTCTTCTTTCTTTGAAATGAAATAAATCATTTTATTTCTATACACACCTTTAAATAGCCTGTTGACTTTCGATTTTCCAGACAAGAACCCAATAAAAGGAAAACCTGAATCCTTTTGAGCTGAAAGGGAAGAATTCCATTATAGAATCACCCATTTTTCTGGTAAATCAAAGTACTAAATGCCTATTTGTAAAACACAAAACAACCACAAGATGGCATTATGAGTCAGCTACAGTCTACCAGAAAGTTGAAACCCAAATATTTCTCTAATAGGGAAGGGGGAAGAAACCTGGAATCCAAATCATTGCCTCAGGGCAAGAATGAAAATTTAAACCAAGACCTGAATCCTCTATACAACATCATGGAATTAACAACCTTGTCATTTTGGATTACACGATGATATGAGACTACAATGCATGAATTAAATTAGGTATTAAAAAACCCTAAATCTTTTCTTAGCAAAGATAAAATTTCCCCAGACTGTATGAGAGTGGTGACAATGAGAAACAACCCCATAAAGATTTCAGAAAATGACCAAAATGTGTAGGAGGTCACATCAAGAAAGTCTCAACTCCTCAGTTCAGCATGACTGATGACACACTTTCTGTCCAGTACACACTGCTGAGTCCATGTATAAATATACAGAAAGAAACAGAGATCTTATGTCTTCTAAAATTCTAGGTATGAGACAGGCGCTAAAGTACAAAACCTACTCATTAATGAAAGAATAACTGGATTTGAATTGAGATTCTGGATTTTAAACTTGCTCAGAGATAGATGGCACTTTTTATGATGTGAGACCATAATGCACCAATAAAAGCATATTTTTAAAAAGTTCATTTGTCACAAAAAAAAATTGAGGAGGTTAAAAGGTGGCACATGATAATAATCCCAGTACTTGGGAGGCTAAGCCAGGAGAATTACTGTTTGAGAGCAATCTTAGAAACACTCTCATCAACTTTTGGATACTCGGTCTACAACTTAAGAAAATAAAATAAGGCTGGGGTTCTTCATTCGAGTTAGAAGGACCCTTGGCTCAATCCTCACAACCAAAAACTACAAAAAAGAAAAATAAACTTCTACGTTAATTTGGTTCAATTTGGAAATGTTGTAAAAGTCTTGAAATTTGCCCATTTCTTACAGATTTTCCAATTTGTTAAAGTATCAAATTTCAAAGTAACTCATGATGATTTTTTGGATTGTTGTGGCATCTGTGGTGATAACTCTCTTTTCACAAATTATTCTATTTATGTGAATTGTTCATTTCTTTGTTCAAATTAGATAAGAATTTTTCAATCTTGTTTATTTTCTCGGCAAAACCTCAACTTTTAGCTTGATTTTTAAATTATTTTATTCGATTTCATTTCTTTCTGCTCTACTCGTAATTATTTCCTCCTTCTATTGGGTTTGTGATTGGTTTATTTGTTTTTCTAGGACCTTGAGTTATACCATTTAGAGTTGATATTTTATTTAGAGTCTTTCTGTCTTTGTTTTTTTTTTTTTTTTTTTTTTTTATGTGAGATCTCAATGCTATAAAATTTCCACTTGCCTTCAGGTTAGTGTAACAATTTTGGTAGGTTGTGTCTCCAGTTTCACTTGACTCTAGAAATTTTCTAATTTCTTCCTTTATTTCTGTTTTGACCCAATCCTTATTCAAAAATATTATTCAATTTCCATTATTGGTGTCATTTTTTTGGTATTCCCTTTTTTTTTAAGTAGCCTTAGTCTTTTGTTTTGTTTTGTTTTTATTTTTTTTTTTAATGAGTCATCTCTCTGAAGATTCTATTTCAAGACATGACTATTTGGGCAAGAAAAGAATTCATCAGAAATTTGCATCTCAAAGGCTCAAAAAAAGTGTGTAAGCTTTCTTCAAGTAGTTGTGCAGAATTTTGTCTTTTATCAAATTTCAATCACAAAATAAATAAAGCAAATATTGGTGTATGTAGCAAAATTTAAGTATGCATTAAGGATAATCCTTATTCCATGGACAAAGTTTCATAATGATTTTATTCTTCATGTAAATTACTTTATGTAATCTTAAAAATGTAATATGTTTAAAAAGTTAATGCTAAAACTAGTAGCATTTTCTATTTTAAATAACTAGGAGTTGAACTTATGGAATTAGCCAGGGATTGAAATCTGAGCCCCAGGTCTATATATCTAGCTTTCTAATAACTGAAATAAAAATATATAATATAATAGCCATCATTTTAAGTACATTAATGTGTACAATACAGTAGTACCTTACATATTCACAATATTGTACAAATATCACCAAAATCAATATGCAAAGCATTTTTATCGACCTGAAGATAAATTTTATAGACAGTCACTTCTATTTCCTTATTACCTACCTATGCCAACATATAATTATGTTTTTGTATCTTTGTATATCCTACTGGGTAATGCAAACAAAACACCAATAAAAAAAAAGCACAAGACTGTACTACCACAAATTTTTCCCTCGTTTTTCAGTGTCTTGGTTTTTTAAAAAAGCATGCCTCTCATTTATAATAAGTGACTATTAACTCTGGTAGTGTTCTTTTTATGAAAAGTATGCAGAAGTTAGAGCTTTTTTTTCAATGAAAACTTTGTACAACCTGTTTCTTGTATGGTTGCGTGAGAATTTCCATGAAACAATTCTCAAAAGAATCAGGAAATAAGAGCAAAAGAATTTTTTTTTTTTTTTTTTTTTTTTTTTTTTGCAGTACTAGGGATTGAACTCAGGGGCATTCTACCTTCGAGCTATACCCCCAGCCCTATTTTTTATTCTTTATTTTGAAACCGAGTCTCACTAAGTTTCGGAGTGCCTCACTAGGTAGCTGAGGCTGGCCGCGAACCCGGATCCTCCGGTCTCAGCCTCCCGAATGCTGGGATTACAAGCGTGCGCCACCACGCCCGGCTAGCAAAAGAAATATTTTTAAAACAACCATTTAAAACCTTTAGGAATTCTCTTAAGAATGTACAGGGGGAAAAAAATGAAACATTTATTCCAAAGACACTGAGACTTAGTAAAAAACAGTGGTTCTATAGCACATAGACAATGACCTGCTTCCCCTCCTATCTTCAGAAACCAGTGAAACCTACACAGGGGAGTCTATCCAGTTGGTTCCCATGGCCTTGAGTGTGTAGCCAGGGCCACAAGGCCAGGTTTCAAGGCTAGGTAAGCAGAGCTGCTGATGTAACTGCCCATCTGCTTCACCAGGCCCTGGGTTCATGGAGTCTCAGGATGGTTCAGGGCAGCAGGAGGCTGACTGGGGGAGAACACAGTGTAAGTGGCCTGCTTCTCCAGGACAAGGCTTCACTTTGGTAACCTGTCAGATTCCCCAAATGAGACCAGGGCCTATGAAAACTGTGAGGTTCACCAGTCGCAAATGTCTCAGGTGTTGATGACCAGAGTGGGAAGTGTCATGGACCTCCTACTACCCTTTCTGCATCTTGGTTCAGTGCTGGTCTTGAAAGGTGGAATGGGGTAGATGTATGTACTTAGTTACCTACTTTATAAGGCCATAATGTGTCTCTGTGTTCTGCAATGTCTCTGTTACATCCTCACTGAGCTCTGGCACTCAGCCTCAAATACTTCAGAAAAGTAGCTAAGTTTTGTCTTGTTTGGGCCCTCATTTGTGGAATGAAGCACACCAAGTATCTCTAGTTAGCCATTTATTTATGTCCCGCAGGCATAGAATTTCTTATTGGAGAAATGAAATGCTTGAAAGTCAATAATCATGTTGGTCACACAATTCTATGAACTATGAAATATTGAATTACACACTTTCTTATACCATGCAATTTTTTACAGTTTACTGGTGCATTTTTTTTTTTTTTGCGGCACTAGGGATTGAACTCATGGGCGTTCTACCTCCGAGCTATACCCCCAGCCCTATTTTTTATTCTTTTTATTTTTGAAACCGAGTCTCACTAAGTTGCAGAATGCCTCACTAGGTAGCTGAGGCTGGCTGCGAACCCGGATCCTCTGGTCTCAGCCTCCCGAATGCTGGGATTACAAGCGTGCGCCACCACGCCCGGCTTACTGGTGCATTTTAATCATATATCATAGAGTTTCAAAACTGTATGACATGCATGCATATAGCACTTGATGTGTTTTCTTCTGAATCTCACCCCACTACCCATCCCCCTCCTCATACATTAGTGACATTGGCAGGATATGCATGTAAATGTTGTATAGTGTTCATGTTAAATGGATTTACCACCTGTAATGTTTATCATTTCTTTGGTGAAAAATTTCAAAATCTTTCTTTCTAAGTTTTGAAATGTACAGTACATTATAGTTATCGGAAGTCATCCTACCGTGGATAGCACACTGTAACTTCTGGCTCCTATCTAACTATAAATTAGTATACACCAATCAATCTTTCCCCAACTCCTCCTGACACTTATGCTGTCAACTGGAAACCACCAATCTACCATCAATTTCTATGATATTAACTTTTTTAGATTCTACATATTCCTGATATCTTATGATGTTTATTCTTCTGTGCTTGCCTTATTTCATTTGAAATAATGAACTCCCATTTTAACCATGTTTCCCCAAGTGACAGGATTCTATTCTCCCATTCCTCTCCAACTCTATTAATTAATTAATTAATTTATGACTGAACTCTGAGTGTTCTAACTCTAAGCTGCAACCTCAGTCCTTTCAAAAACAACGAGCATTTATTGATGCATTGTGGTCTCACATCATAATGCAGTTCAGAGTGATAGGGACATACTTGCCCACAAAATTTGGTGAGTTTCCCACTGGTTCCCCCGCCCCTTCCCAATACATGATATCAATACTGGAATTGATAATTTTACAAATGAATTGTAGAATTTAAACAAGTGAAATTTATGTATGTAAATTTTAATCATCAAAGTTTTTAAGATCAGTGTCTTGGCACATTACTGTAATCCCAGTACTTGGAAAGCTGAGACAGGAGGAAAATAGATTTAATGCCATTCTCAAAACTTAACAAGAGCATCAGCAACTTATTGAAGCCATACTTCAATATAAAACTAATTTTATCAAAGACTGGGTGTACATCTCATAGGTAGAATGCCCTTGGGTTGAATCCCCAGTAACATATATATATATATATATATATGTGTGTGTGTGTGTGTGTGTGTGTGTGTGTGTGTGTAAAAATATGTATAGTAATATATATATATATATATATATATATATATATATATATATATAACAAAACAAATGTTTTCAACTATGATATCTAAGAAACACTAATCAGCTACACCCCTAGTTCTATGTTAACCTTTTGACAACTCCTGGAGACACAAGTCATGTCTCATTCCACTGTTCTTTTCATGACTCTAAAAGCTCTTACATAACACAGGTGACTGTGATGTTGACGATGTAGGTCATTAACACCTCTCTAGGGGGGAGCCCTTTATCATAAAAGAGAAATTAAACCCACTAATGTAAATACAAAGTCATCTACATTTATTTCCCGTTTTTAAGAAGTTTTTTAAGACAACATAGTTATATGTGGGGGTTCAGCCCTTCAGGCAGGGGAGTCGGGGGTCCTTCCATCGGTGTGGAATGAATCAAGGTTGCGAGAATACACTCACACTGAATGCAGTGCAGAAGCTTGTCTGTTTATTGTTTGTTAGCAGCTGTATTTTATACTATATTTTTTGCAGTGAGCCATATAGAACAAGAATTTTTACAGTCTAAAGGTTGAGTAGGTACATCTTTAACTAGAAAAGCTACTTCCCATGACATTTAATGGGGTTTAGAAAACAGTAAAGGTTACAAAATACAATACGTTTATAAAGATTCTTTGAGTACAAAGCAGTGTTAAAGGTTAACGATGAATAACCTCTATTCAATGGTTTAAATCTTTACTATTTGTTTAGCTCCTTTAAGCAGTGTTCTTCTCTTTTTCTCAGGCAGCCAGAGTTAATGTGTCCTATGAAATTCCAGGGAAACAAGGTGGAAGTGGGCAAAGACTATCTGTCTTAAAGCCTTCTTTACCCATTGATATAATGGAAGACCTAAATCTCTTTGGCTTATTCATTTTGTTTCTATACCTGTGTGCTGAGAGGGAACATAAGACTGTTTATTAACTAAACTTGCAAAGTCCATTTCCTGACTAATGTTGGTATGTGGTTAATGAATTTCTTATGGGTTGTCTCAAGGCACTTCTTTTTCAGCTAATATTGAGCAATCACTATCCGTCCGTCCAACCTGTGTTTCTAAGAAATTTTCCTTTATAATTAATGCGAGAGCAAAACCCAAAGCAAGCAAAATTTCCAGAATATAACATAATGCAAAGTGGGATATGCCACGCATTCTTTCTTTTGGATTCATCTGCCTTGCAGGACTCCAGTGGACCAAGCCTTGCTCAAGATCCAGCTATTAAGGAGCTGTGGCAGTTACACATCTTAGATTCAACATGATACACTTACATATACACACACACAAACACACCATGTCTTGGTGTGGTTATTTCCTAACAACTTCCTGCTAACTTTGTTTTTTTTTTTTTTTTTTTCATCTTTCTCTGAGTCCACAGGCTCTGACTGGTCAGTCAATATATTTGAGCAATCCAAGATATATTTATCTCCTTGAAGAGGGCATACGACCAACACTTAAACACGTAGGCACAGTAAAAACTTTCTCAACAAGACCTCCAAAGGCACAAGTGGCTCAAAGGAAGATCAATACATGGGATTGCATCAAACTGAAGAGCTGTGCAGCAAAGGAAACTATCAAGAACCTCACCAGAGAGCCTATAGAGTGGGAGAAGATTTTTGCCAGTTACTCTTCAGATAGAGGTCTAATATCTAGGATATACAGAGAACTCAAGAAAATCACAGCTAAGAAAGCAAATAACCCAATCAAAAAATGGGCAAAGAATCTAAATAGACACTTCACCAAAGAAGAAACAGAAATGGCCAATAAATGTATGAGGAAATGTTCCATATCATTGGCAATCAGAGAGATGCAAATCAAAACTCCCTTGAGATTTCTCCTTGGTCAATTTCTTCTTGAATGAGTAATGACAAAAGGGCACCCATTTTGAAAGAAAATATGACAGGATGTGTATGAAAATAATTTCAGTTTGTTGCTGCTGCAACTGAGTTATTACGCAACTCTGGTCATTGTGAAAAGGTGCTGGTGTTGTCAATGAATTCAGCTGTTGGATGAATTTAAAGATGGTACTGAATGAATTTGTCCAGAGGACCCGAGAACTTCATCTGTCATTTTTGCTGATCTCAACATACTCTCTGGGATTAAATTTGAAACTTTTTCTATATTTTCCAATTAAGAGGAGGTAGATCAATAGGTGAGTATGTCATGTGACAAAAGATACAGTTTGAACATATTTTACATTACTGCAAAACTAGCTCTGGGGATATTTTGATCATTACAGAAACCTTTATTAAGATGCAGTTTTTATTAAGAAACTTATGCTGGGCATGGTAGTGCATGCTTATAATCCAAGTACTTGGGAGGCTGACATAGGAAGATCCCAGGTTCATGGCCAGTCTTAGCTACTTAGTGAGATCCTCTGCAACTTAGTGAGATCCTGTTTCACAATAAAGAATAAAAAATAGGGCTGACAATGTAACTCAGAGGTAGAATGCCTCTGGGTTCAATCCTCTGTACTGCAAAAACAAAAACAAACAAAAAAAATGAAGCTTATGACAAAACTACAGGAATCAAGCTAAATGTCATTCTCCTGGGTGCCAGTTGTCTCTGTGGTGACCCGGTTGCACTACTTAAAATACCTTCTTTAGATATTCTCCATTTTTTTCCTATCTACACATAGGAAAAGTCCAGTGATAGACTTCTTTTTTTTTTTTTTTTTTTTTTTTTTTTTTTTTTTGCGGTACTGGGGATTGAACTCAGGGGCATTCTACCCCCGAGCTATACCCCCAGCCCTAGTTTTTACTCTTTATTTTGAAACCGAGTCTCACTAAGTTGCGGAGTGCCTCACTAGGTAGCTGAGGCTGGCCGCGAACCCAGATCCTCCGGTCTCAGCCTCCCGAATGCTGGGATTACAAGCGTGCGCCA
>PVLC010027678.1:0-21671 GCA_004027655.1 Graphiurus murinus
AAAAAAAAAAAAAAAAAAAAAGAAAGAAAAGAAAAGAAAAATATAGGGCTGGGGGTGTAGTTCAGAGGTAGAATGCCCCTGGGTTCAATCCCCAGTACTGAAAAAATAAAAAATAAAAATAAAAAGGAAGATTAAGAAGCCAGCATGCTGACCCAGCCCCCCCTCAACCACCTGCCCTCACTGTTCCTCCTGTCATTTCCACAGCTCTTCTCTTCATCACAGAAGACAAGCAGACATCCAGTCTAGAGGAAGTCTCCTCTCTCAGGAGTCATGAGTAGAGACTTCCTGGCCACCATACTCATGAGCCTTCTCCCTGGCTGTGACAATTCCCACCTACTTTCTCCTCTAGACGGCTGGATCCCAGGAGGATGAGACATCTCCTCCCCCAAACTATTATCAGAAAATGGGAACACTCTCCCACCCCATATATACAGACCCTTTGTAAGAGAGAAAAAAGACATGGATCCAGGAATCCCAAACTTTGCTGATAGAAGCCCAGTCAACTCCTAACTTCAGGCCATATTATTTCTTCAGGAGCACACACCAGATCCACTCTATTTGATCTCATCTCCTTGAGGTTCATATTCATTTATTCATTGAAACACTCAAATAATAACTTGAGCACTCACACAGGGACATACCCTGCATGAGGTGCTGGAAGTATGATAATGGCCAAAACAGTCTCATGAAAAGATCCTAACCAGCCGGGCGTGGTGGCGCACGCTTGTAATCCCAGCATTTGGGAGGCTGAGACCGGAGGATCCGGGTTCGCAGCCAGCCTCAGCTACCTAGTGAGGCACTCCCCAACTTAGTGAGACCCGGTTTCAAAATAAAGAATAAAAAATAGGGCTGGGAGTATAGCTCGGAGGTAGAATTCCCCTAAGTTCAATCCCCAGTACCGCAAAAAAAAAAAAAAAAAAAAAAAAGATCCTAACCCTCGGGCCCCCAATCCTTTTCCCTTCTCCACTGACACACTTTTGATTTCCAACACTTTCTGCTAAAGGTCCACAAAGTGACTTTACATGCTCAAGCACAAAGGACGGGTGCCTGTCTGCTCTTCTCCCTTAGAACTAAGGTGCCACTCACATCACAAACAATCCAAGGCTCCCAAATGTCTAGACGTCCAAGATACTACAACTCTTATCAGACGCTGGGGAAAAAGACTGCAGAGTGGGCCATTGTCTGAGCCCCAATGGTTCTGGGAGTTGGAGTTTCTATCACCATGGGAGTCAAGTCTGAGATTCGAGGATCCTAGCCTATTATTATTTTTTGTGGCACTGGGGATTGAACCCAGCGGCATCCTACCTCCGAGCTACACTCCCAATCCAATTTTTTGTTCTTTATTTTGAAACCAGGTTTTACTAAGTTGGGGAGTGTCTCACTAGGTAGCTGAGGCTGGCCGCGAACCCGGATCCTCCGGTCTCAGCCTCCCGAATGCTGGGATTACAAGCGTGAGCCACCACGCCCGGCTGCCAGCCTATTGTTTTGTTTTTTTTTGCTACCTCACACCCAGAAGTCTGAAAACCTAGTTGCCTCCTCACTTAGACCCAGGGGTCCAGGACCCAAAACCTCCTCCATTAGACCCATAAGTCCAGGACCCAGACCCTCCTCCCTCAGCCCATGAGTCCAGGACCCAGACCCTCCTCCCTCAGACACCAGGGTCCAGGCCCAGCTCTCCTCCCTCAGACCCAAGAGTGCGGGTTCTTTCCTCAATCCTCCACGCGCCAACACTTACCACGGTTGCCATGATGCTCACCAACCGCCTATGTCCTATCGGAAACGGAAACGTGCTAGGAGCAAGGCGTTTGGCCCCTCTAGGCTAGCAGGTCCTCCAAGCATCTCTATGATTCATTATAAATATGTAAACTCCTTTGGGGGCGCGACAGCTCTTTTAGGCCCCGCCCAACCAGGGAGTCTGAGCTGGAAGACGGATGTCGGGAACTCCTAGGTTCGTTTCCAACACCTCCTGGCTCCGCCTCCTGTCACCCAGCCCCCACTACTGAGGCCAATTGCAAAATTCTTAACTCTTCTTTTAGCAACCACACGTCCTTCACGCTCCCTTTCCTCTTTATCCCACCCTCCTACCCTCCCCACCTTGGGGCCTCCAAGTTCAGATTGACAGATATAAAGGCCAATCGCTAACGTTTAGCGCAACGACAAGCTCCTCCCCAAGAACTCGCGTCCACCACAAAGGCGGTGGCGGGACTGAGGGAACTGGATCCTGTCCACCAATGAGGAGGCGCAGGGGCCCCCGCCCCCGGGCGCTGACCAATGGTGGTGGCCGGGGGGCGGGCATCGCCTCCTGGCGGCCGCAAGGTTTCACTGCAGGGGCAGCACTGGGCTCAGTGACGCCGCGGCCGCCTCCTGCTCAAGTCCTAACGCTCCGGGGCGGGGGTGCGGTCGTGCAATAGGAAGCCAAGCGCGTTGCAAGCTTCCCGTCGGACACCCGCTACCTGGTCCCTTACCCTGTCTGGTGTATTCTCTGGACTCCTCTGGGGCCCCCACCTGTGGTCCTCGAAGCCCCCTTCCCGTGCCAGCCATGCCTCTAAGCCGCACTTTGTCTATGTCCTCCCTGCCAGGACTGGAGGATTGGGAGGATGAGTTCGATCTGGAGAACACTGTGCTCTTCGAGGTGGCCTGGGAGGTGGCCAACAAGGGTGAGCATGCCAGGCGTTGGGGCCCCTGACGAGAAAGGCGGTCAGAGATGGGACAGAGCTTGGCAAGGCCCCTGTGACTCCCGTGTCCTTGGGGAGGGGCTGGAGTATGTCTCCTAGAAACCCTGAGAGGGGGGTGGGGAATGAAAGATTTGACTTAAGCTAGAAGGAGCCTTCCAGGTCCTGGGTCCGAGGGTAGAGGGCACTTAAACGAAAGATCTTAGGTCCTGGAGGGAGGCTTCCCAGAGACCAGAGATCCAGGTCCTGAACATGGAAGGAGCTGGGGGGATGGGACTTCTGCATGCAAACCTGGGAAGCCACTAGGATTCCAGATCCATGGTCCTGGAGAAAGTGGTCTCAGGATATAACTCTGGATTGAAGAGAGAGTCACTGGGAGACAGAATGCCTGGGTTGTGGTGGGAGCATCTGGGGACTGGGCTACTGGAGAATAAAGTTGGGAGGGGGCTGCAGACCCTGATTTTTTCGGTCCTAGAGTGGGAGAGAGTTGGGGGCCTGAATGTCTGGGCTTTGAAGGAGCCCAGGGGCTGAGCCATGGGTTCCTAGGAGTAGTGGAGCCTGTGGCCTCAGACACATGCGTACTGGAATGGGAAAGACTGGGAAGTCCTAAGTTGGTCAAGGGCTGGGCTCTAGAGTGGGAGTGGCTGGGAGCCTGCATTTCTATATCCTAGGCTTCCAAGAGCCTGAGTTCTTAGCTTAGGAAAAGACTGAGGCCAGAACCTCCAAGAGCAAGGCAGTCTGAGTCCCACTCCTCAGAAGAATGGGAGTCTAGGGATTTGCTTTGCTGGGTTTTGGGGGAGAAAGGGACTGGATCTCCCAGCATGAGAGGGGGCTTGTGGACACAGAGTCATGTATTGCCAAGGCCCTGACCCCAGGAGGTGAGGAGGCTGGGGGTCCAGACTCTTGAGTCTGAGGTGGGATCATGGGAGGGGCAGGGCACTGAATGCCTGCATCCACAGTCAGGGAGAGGAGACTGGTCGGCAGGGTACCTGGGGTTGGGGAGGGGGATCACAATTCAGGCTTCTCTTGGATAACTTTAGGAAACTGAAGAGAGTCATGAAGAAGATTTCTGCTGGGCATGGTGGTGAACGCCAGTAATCCTAGTACTTGGGAGGCTGAGGCAGGAGGATCCCAGGTTCAAGGCTAGCCTTCTCAACTTAGCAAGACTGTTTCTTTTTTCTTTCTTTCTTTTTGTGGTTGTGGTACGGGGGATGGAACCTAGGGGCATTCTACCTCTAAGCTACACCCCCCGCCCTATTTTATTATTTTATTTGAAAACAGGGTCTCACTAAGTTGCAGGGGGCCTCACTAAGTTGCTGAGGCTGGCCATGAACCTGTGATCCTCTTGTCTCAGCCTCCCAAGTACAGGGATTATAAATGTGTGCCATCACGTCTGGTGCAAGATTCTGTTTCTAAAAAAAAATAGTGCTGGTAGCAAGGGTGGGGGGTAGATGTAATTCAGAGGTAGAATGCCCCTGGGTTCAATCTCCACTCCCTCAAACTGAAAGAAGGTTTCTCCCCACCATGCCCTGGAGCTGAATATTTAAACCCAGCTCCTGAAAGCTGGGAGCTCAGGAACCTGGGTTCCAGTGATTCTCAATATCTTCCATCCTCAAGCTTCTAGCCCTTATTTGCCTCAGACCCAGAAGCCTAGGCCCCCAGCTCCTTTCTCCCTTAGACCCAGAATTAACTATCCTCCAGCCTCCTTTTCCCAAGCCTCCAACCCCCTACTCCCTTTCTCTCTGACTTCAAAGTATGGACTCCTAGACCCTTTTTCTCTTGACCTGTTGGTGTCTCCCACTGGAGACCTGGGGCCCCAGCACATCCCCCACCCACCCCAAGTCCCATACTTGGCGACCTTGGCTGGGGCCTGCCCCTCATACACTTGGGCCCACAGTGGGTGGCATCTACACGGTGCTGCAGACGAAGGCGAAGGTGACCGGGGATGAATGGGGTGACAACTACTACCTGGTGGGACCGTACACGGAGCAGGGTGTGAGGACCCAGGTGGAGCTGCTGGAACCCCCAACCCTGGCCCTGAAGAAGACACTGGACTCCATGAACAGTAAGGGTTGCAAGGTAGGATATGGCCCAGCTGAAGGCAGGGAGCACATGGTAGACAGCTGGGAGAGTGGGAGACACCAACAGCCTGGGTAGCACTTTCCTAGGGAGACCTAGAGGAGGAAAGAATGATAGGTTCACACATGGATACAGGATCCTGTGAACTTGGCAAGTGGATCCCACATGTTGGTGAATGGACAGATAGAGGAATAGTAGATGGAAATCCCAGTACTCGGGAGACTGAGACAGGAGGATTGCAGGTTTGAGGACAGCTTCAGCAACTTAGCGAGAACCTCAGCAATGTAGCTACAGCCTGTTTCAAAATAAAGCATAAATTAGGATTGGGTGTGTAGCTTAGAGGTAGAATGCTCCTAGGTTCAGTCCCCAGTACTAAAAAAAAAAAAAAGTAGATGGATTTCAGAGGCCAAGATCCTCAGACCCAGAGAGAGAAAAAGAGCCAGCCAGACAGACAGAGTCTGGGGGAGGTGGGCTTGGACTCAGGCAAGTGTGCTGGAGCAGGATTCTGGAGCCAGAAGTTCAAATTCAGCTTCTCTGCTTGCTGCCCTTTGTGACCTTAGCTAATGAACATGTCAAAAACATCTATACCTTATAGGGGGTGCCGGGAGGGTGAAAAGTTAATAATCGTGAAGTCTATGGCACGGTTCTTGCATGGAGTTAGTTCTGTGAGGTGAGCTATTGTCATCATCATTACCCCACTACCACCATCATCATCACTATAAATATCTCACTCAGCTTGGCCAGGCATGGTGGCATACACCTACAATCCCAGTGCTTGGGAGGCTGAGACAGAAGGATGGCAGGTTCAAGGCCAGCTTCAGCAAGTTAGCGAGTCCCTAAGCAACTTAGCAAGACCTTGTTTCAAAATAAAATGAAGCTGGGCGTGGTGGCGCACGCTTGTAATCCCAGCATTTGAGAGGCTGAGACCTGAGGATCTGGGTTCTCGGTCAGCCTCAGCTATCTAGTGAGGCACTCTGCAACTTAGTGAGACCCGGTTTCAAAATAAAGAATCAAAAATAGGGCTGGGGGTATAGCTCGGAGGTAGAATGCCCCTGAGTTCAATCCCCAGTACCGCAAAAAATAAATAAATAAATAAATAAATAAATAAATAAAATGAGCTGGGGATCTAGCTTGGAGGTATAACGCTGCTGTGTTCAATCCCTAGCACACACCCCCTACCCCCATAGCTGAGCTTAGAGAGTGAGGTAGACAAGCTGTCAAGAGAAAGGAATGTAGCCAGGCGTGGTGGCGCACACTTGTAATCCCAGCATTTGGGAGGCTGAGACCAGAGGATCCTGGTTCGCAGCCAGCCTCAGCTACCTAGTGAGGCACTCCGCAACTTAGTGAGACCCGGTTTCAAAATAAAGAATAAAAAATAGGGCTGGGGGTGTAGCTCGGAGGTAGAATGCCCCTGAGTTCAATCCCCAGTACCGCAAAAAAAAAAAAAAAAAAAAAAAAGAGAAAGGAATGTCTATTTTGTAGGTACAAGAGAGAGGCTGCAAGATGCTTCAGAGAGAAAGTCAGGCAGAGAAAGGAGAGGCAGGTAGACAGACTCAGGGGACAGAGTCTGAGACAGGCAGATCCAGAGTCCGAGAGGACAGGAGAGTCCCAGAGCCCTTGGGTAAAGACTGAGAGGCAGCAGCCATCCAGGAGAGCCCACAAGGCAGCAGACAGTCAGACAGACAGACAGGTGGGAGTCTGGGAGGCAGAGGTCAAGTGGTTCCTCCACTCATTCACAGGCTCTATTTGGGGTGGGGTCCAGAGTCCAGTCACATGGACTGTGTCCCTAAGGGACCTCATTGCAGCCCAGTCCTTCCCCAGGGCAGCTGCTCCTAAGAATAGCCCCCCCAGCAAAAGGGCAGACAACAGCTGGGAGGGGGAGGGGCGTCCCAGTGAGGCTCCTGGCAGGGAAGAGCCAGGTGGTGGTGGTGGGGGGTTCGGGGGTGGAATGACTGTTTGTCTACTGGCTAGAGGTGTGGCAACAGGCCCAGAACCAAGGCCATGGTCTCAGGATGAAAGTCACCAACTGGAGAAATGCAGCAGGGGCTGAAATGAGACAGCAAGTCTTAGAAACCTGGCAGCGGGGAGAAGAATGCAGGCTTAGGGCACGGAAAGTAGGGGCCATGGGCAGAGGAAAGAGGTGACAAGTGTGGCCGTGAGAATAGTAAATGAAGCTTCTGGTGGAAGGAAGACAGAAAAGACAGTGGGAGAAAGCACCATGATGGTTAATAAGAGAAATGTGGCAGCAAAGAAACAAGACAGTAGGTAGGAGAAATGGCTTGCAAAGTGAAGGCATAAGGCAAGGGGGGCATAGAGTCCTGAAGTGAAAAAGAAAAGAGTAACAGTTATGGAATCTGAGCAAGGGCTTGGAAAATGCTAGAACAGAGATGGAAAAAAGAGAATGGTGGGAATATCACACAGCAGACAGAAATAAGGCAGTGGGTGAGAAATTAGTTACAGAGGGGGAGAGAACTGGGTTTTCTGCCGATAGATGGGAGAACTGCACAAGTCCTGAGCATCCTTGTGCCCCATTCCAGGTGTATTTTGGGCGCTGGCTGATCGAGGGGGGCCCCCTGGTGGTGCTCCTGGATGTGGGGGCCTCAGCCTGGGCCCTGGAGCGCTGGAAGGGAGAACTCTGGGACACCTGCAACATCGGGGTGCCCTGGTACGACCGAGAGGCCAACGATGCCGTCCTTTTTGGCTTTCTCACCACCTGGTTCCTGGGTGAGGTAGGCCCCTCTGCTGACTGTATCTCTTGCTTTTTCCACCCAAGCCTGGAACTACAGTGACTGTCATCTGCAGGCTAGAGGATGGGCTTCTCCCATGGCCTTCTGGGAGTTGTAAGGTATCCCAGTAAATCCCAGTATTATCTCTGACCTTTGGGAACATGGACCCAACATCTTCATTCCCAAACTATCAAACTTTGCTTCATATCCTCCAATCTTCTGAGCGTAGGGATTCTCAGCCATTCCCTTTAAGGGAGGCTGGCCTGCAGAGGGCTGGTCCCCAGGAATTCTGAGAATTGTAGTTCTCTAATTCAATAATGACTAGACCAAAGTGCTCAAATAAAGACTTAGACACTTACAGATCCCCGCCTACCTAAGAACTAGAAATCCTGGTTCTGATCCTCATCTAGGATTTAAAAGACTCAAGAAACTTAATTTCCCATGCCCTGAGCCAACCAGTTTAGGAATAGCTTGCCCTGAAGCATTCTAGAAGTTATAGTCCTTTCTCCAATGTTGAGTACAGACCTACCCTTGATTGAGATAGGGGTCTCCAGGAATTGTGTGCAGGATTTGGGGACACAAAAGTATCAGTCTTTCCAATTCAACTCTGCCTGGACTTAAAAGGTTGGTAAAAGAAAAAAACAAAACAAAACAAAACAAAAAAACAACCAGGCAGCTCGGCGTGGTGGCACATGCTTATAATCCCAGTACTTGGGAGGCTGAGACCAGAGGATCCGGGTTCTCAGCCAGCCTCAGCTACCTAGTGAAGCCCTCTGCAACTTACTGAGACTCTGTTTCAAAATAAAGAATAAAAAATAGGACTGGGGGTGGAGATCAAGGGTAGAATGCCCCTGGGTTCAGCCCCCAGTACCACAAAAAACAACAACAACAAAACAGCTGGGCATGGTTATATGCTTATAATTGCAGTACTTGGAAGGCTGAGACAGGACCACACAGGTTTGTGGCCAGCCTCAGCAACTTAGTGAGGCCCTCCACACCTTACTGAGACCCATTATAAAATAGGGCTGAGGAGTCTACCTCAGAGGTAGAATGCCCCTGGGTTCAATATGTAGTACCCAAAAAGAAAAAAAAAAATTGGTAAAATCAAAGTCAGGTGCAGTGAGGCACACCTGTAATCCCAGTACTTGGGAGGCTGAGACAAAAGGATTGCAGGTTTGAGGTCAGGTGGGGCAACTTAGCCAGACTCTCAGGAACTTAGCAAGATCCTGTTTGAAGTAAATATAAGGGGCAAGAGGTAGAAAGCCCCTAGATTCAATCCCCAGTACCCAAAGAAAGAAGATTGGTAAAAACAAAGCTCCCTGCCCCCCAATCCCAGCTCTCATCAGCCTCTTGGGGATGAGGCCAGCCGCCCTGACTGCCTAGAAGATTACAACTCCTTGTCCCATGGGGATTGCCACTGGCTCTGTGCAGTAGTGGTAATAGAGTTACCTCTCCCCTGCTTCCTTGTCCACGTTGGGGGTTGCTGATTCTGTTCATGGCGCACGTGGAGATGCAATGACTCTCTCCCTGTTGCCCCACAGTTCCTGGCCCAGAGCTCGGAGAAGCCACACGTGGTTGCCCACTTCCATGAGTGGTTGGCAGGCATCGGGCTCTGCCTGTGTCGTGCCCGGCGGCTGCCCGTAGCAACCATCTTCACCACCCATGCCACGCTGCTGGGGCGTTACCTGTGTGCTGGTGCTGTGGACTTCTATAACAACCTGGAGAATGTGAGCCCAGGGGTGCAGGGAGGTGGCACCTGTTGGGGGACTGGAAGTATTTTAGGACAACCTAAAGTCCTAGGAATCTCAAGGAGATCAAGATCCCCTCCTCTCCCAGGACATGGGAGTCCCGGGCCCAGCCCTCCTCCCTCAGATCTGGGAGTCTAGGTTCCAGCTCCAACCTCCCCCAGGACCTTGGCGTCTAGACCTCCAGTCTTCTCCCTAATCCTCCTGCCTGATTGCCTTCCCTTTCTGCTCAGTTCAACGTGGACAAGGAAGCAGGTGAGAGGCAAATCTACCACCGTTACTGCATGGAGCGGGCAGCAGCCCACTGTGCCCATGTCTTCACTACCGTGTCCCAGATCACTGCCATCGAGGCTCAGCACCTACTCAAAAGGAAACCAGGTAGGGCCTGGCTGGGGTCCTTGGACATGAGTGAGGACCAAACGTGGCAGTGCACACCTGTAATCCTAGGACTTGGGAGGCTGAGACAGGAGAATTGCAGGTTCAAGGACAACTTTAGCAATGTAGCAAGATTCTCAACAACCTAGAGACCCTGTTTCTTTTTTTTTTTTTTTTTTTTTGCGGTACTGGGGATTGAACTCAGGGGCATTCTACCTCCGAGTTATACCCCCAGCCCTATTTTTTATTCTTTATATTGAAACCGAGTCTCACTAAGTTGCAGAGTGCCTCACTAGGTAGCTGAGGCTGGCCGCGAACCCGGATCCTCCGGTCTCAGCCTCCTGAATGCTGGGATTACAAGAGTGCGCCACCACTCCCGGCTAGAAACCCTGTTTCAAAACAGAAAAATGAAATAGGGGTAGGGGTGTACCTCAGGAGTAGGATGCCCCTGAGTTCAATCCCCAGTACCACAAAAAAAAAATAGGGCTGGGGGTGTAGCTTGGAGGTAGAATACCCCTGGGTTCCAAGAACTAGCTGGGTGTGGTGGCACATGCTTTTTTTTTTTTTTTTTTTTTTTTTTTGCGGTACTGGGGATGGAACCTGGGGGCATTCTACCTCTGAGCTACACCCCCAGCCCTATATTTTATTCTTTTATTTTGAAACCGAGTCTCACTAAGTTGCGGAGGGCCTCACTAGGTAACTGAGGCTGGCCGCGAACCCGGATCCTCCAGTCTCAGCCTCCCAAATGCTGGGATTAGAAGCGTGCGCCACCACACCCGGCTCACATGCTTTTTTTCCCTCAGTACTGGGGATGGAACCTGGGGGCATTCTACCTCCTACACCCCCAGCCCTATTTTATTATTCTTTATTTTGAAACTGGATCTCTCTAAGTTGCGGAGGGCCTCACTAAGCAGCTGAGGCTGGCCTCGAACCCGGATCCTCCAATCTCAGCTTCCCAAATGCTGGGATTACAAGCGTGCGCCACCACGCCCAGCTGTGGCACATGCTTTTAATCCCAGTACTTGGGAGGCTGAGACAGGAAGATCACAGGTTCACAGCCAGCCTCAGCTACTTAGGGAGGCCCTCTGCAACTTAATGAGACCCTGTTTCAAAATTTAAAAATCCCAGCATTTGGGAGGCTGAGACCAGAGGATCTGGGTTCGCAGCCAGCCTCAGCTACTTAGTGAGGCACTCCGCAACTTGGTGAGACCCCGTTTCAAAATAAAGAATAAAAATATAGGGCTTGGGGTATAGCTCAGAGGTAGAACGCCCCTGAGTTCAATCCCCAGTGCCTCAAAAAAATAAATAAATAAGTAAATTAAATCAGGTTGGGGGTGTAGTTCAGAGGCAGAATGGCCCTGGGTTCCATCCCCAGTACCATGAAGTTGGGGGTGGTGACTTGTAAATGAGGCTTCCTGGCTCTCTTTACCTGGAGGCCAGTGGAAGTTGTAGTGTCTTTGATACTGATATCAGAAATAGTAAAATTCAAGCTAGGCAGTGGCACACACCTCTAATCCAAGTACTTGGGAGGCTGACACAGGAAGATTGCAGGTTGGCAGCCAGCCTTAGCAACTTAGTGGCACCCAGTTTCAAAATAAAAAATAAAAGCCGGGCGTGGTGTCTTGTAATCCCAGTACTTGGGAAGCTGAGACCGGAGGATCCAGGTTCCAGGCCAGCCTCAGCTACTTAGTGAGGCCTTCCGCAACTTAGTGAGGCCCTGTTTCAAAATAAAGAATAAAAAATAGGGCTGGGGGTGTAGTTCAATCCCCAGTACTGCAAGTAAATAAAATAAAATAGGGCTGGGGTGCCCCCCCCCAAAAAAAATTCAGAACCTGGCTAATGTAGATATTGGTCTTCTGAAAGGAAATGCCTGGAGAGTGGACTTTGTTTTTGAGAAAAGAAGAATTAGAACTGGGCTTTCTTTCCAACTCTTAGTACCCACCTCAATGAGTGTAAGGTGAGAACTACAATTTCCAGAAAGCCTTTGCCTGCCCTGATCCATGTGTTCCTGAAACGTTGCCCTAGGAACTGAAGGGGATTGTAGTTTTTCACTCACATGCTTTGGTTTTTGTGAGGAGAGAGAGAGTATATTCTGGGAGAAGCAAGGTGTTGGGGATATTTAAATCATTTCCATCTCTGGGTAGGGTAAGGGGAAATAAAAGAACTACAATTCCCAGAATTTCTGATGTGGGTCAGGTCCTTGTCTGAGCAGCCATTTGCAGTAGCTGAGGAGACCGGTAGTTATGCTTGTGAACATAAGCAAGGATGTTGGGCAAGAGGGCATCTGGGATCCAGGCATGGTGACGCATGCCTGTCATTCCAGTACTTAGGAGGCTGAGACAGGAGGATCGCAGGTTCAAGGCTAGCCTCAGCAACTTTACAAGACCTTCAGCAATTTAGGGAGATCCTGTTTCAAAATTAAAAATTAAGCCGGGCATGGTGGCGCACGCTTGTAATCCCAGCACTTAGGAGGCTGAGACAGGAGGATCACAGGTTCGTGGCCAGCCTCAGCTACTTAGTGAGGCCCTCTGCAACTTAGTGAGACCCTGTTTCAAAATAAAGAAGAAAAATTAGGGCTGGGGATGTAGCTTGGAGGTAGAATGCCCCTGGGTTCCATCCCCAGTACCACAAAAAAAATAAATAAATAAAAAAGAAAGAATAAAAAATAGAGCTGGGGTTGTAGAATGCCCCTCGGTTCAATCCCTAGTACAAAAAAAAAAAAAAATTAAAACAGGGGGCTCAGCTGGGTATGGTGGCAGAAACCTGAAATCCTACTACTTGGGAGGCTGAGACAGGAGGATCACAAGTTCAAGGCCAGCCTCAGCAACACAGCAAGACTCTCAGCAACCTAGTGAGGTCCTGTTTCAAAATAAGAAATAAAATGGGCTGGGAGTGTGGCTTGGAGATAGAATGCCCCTGGGTTCAATCCCCAGAACCACACACAAAAAAAGGGGAGGTGTACCTAGTGTCAGGGTAAGTGGGAACTCACAGAAGAGCTATTGAAACAAAATTTTTTTTTGAGAGGAAAGTGGTCTTTGCTTCATTTATTCATTCAACCACATTGATCTGAATGAAGAAATGAAACATGGGACCTTCTCTCCTAACCCCAGATATTGTGACCCCCAATGGATTGAATGTGAAGAAGTTCTCTGCCATGCATGAATTCCAAAACCTCCATGCTCAGAGCAAAGCTCGGATCCAGGAGTTTGTGCGGGGCCATTTTTATGGGTATGTGGGTAAGATATTCAGGTCTTAGAGGAAGAGCTGGGCCTGGACTCCTGGGTCTGAAGGATGAGGGCCTGAGGGCCTGAGGGCCTGGGCTCCTGGATCTGAGGGAGGAGGGCTGGACCTGGACCCCTGGGTCTGAGGGAGGAGGGCTGGACCTGGACACCCCCCCCCCCCGCCTGGTCTGAGGGAGGAGACTGGAAGGAGAAAAGAAGCACAGTTCCAGGAGGCCCCAGCTTGCCTGTCATTGTCTAAAGTTTTTTCTCTGTAGCTTTGGGAATTTGTAGTTACGAGAACAAGAGCAGAGGGTGATGGTCTTGGGCTTCACCCTGCTATGTGGCTTCTTTAGACACTTGGACTTCAACTTGGACAAGACCTTGTATTTCTTCATCGCTGGCCGCTACGAGTTCTCCAACAAGGGTGCTGACATTTTCCTGGAGGCCTTGGCCCGGCTCAACTATCTGCTCAGAGTGAGGCCTGGGCTATGAGGGGGCAAAGGGAGGATGAGATGTTTTGAGGAGAAACAGAGACCCAGGGAGGCAGGGTGAGGGAGACCCATGCCCAAGGAGGCCGATGTAGAAAACCAGAAAGATAATTGGACCAGACATGGTGGCACACAGCTGTAATCCCAATACTTGGGAGGCTGAGACAGGAGGATTACAGCTTCAGTGCCAGCCTCAGCAACTTAGTGAGACTCTCAGCAGTCTAGTGAGACCCTGTTTCAAAACAAAAATAAAAAGGGCTGGGGGTGTGGCTTGGAGGTGGAATGCCCCTGGGTTCAATCCTCAGCACCACACACACAAAATAAAATAAAATAAAGCAGGGCGTGGTGGTGCACGCTTGTAATCCCAGCATTTGGGAGGCTGAGACCAGAGGATCCGGGTTCTCAGCCAGCCTCAGCTACCTAGTGAGGCACTCCGCAACTTAGTGAGACCCTGTTTCAAAATAAAGAATAAAAAAATAGGGCTGGGGGTATAGCTTGAAGGTAGAACGCCCCTGAGTTCAATCCCCAGTACTGCAAAAATAAATAAATAAATAAATAAATAAATAAATAAATAAATAAATAAATAAAGATGATCAAGCCGGGCGTGGTGGCGCACGCTTGTAATCCCAGCATTCGGGAGGCTGAGACTGGAGGATCCGGGTTCGAGGCCAGCCTCAGCTACCTAGTGAGGCACTCTACAACTTAGCGAGACCCGGTTTCAAAATAAATAATAAAAAATAGGGCTGGGGGTATAGCTCGGAGGTAGAATGCCCCTGAGTTCAATCTCTAGTACCTCGCAAAAAAAAAAAAAAAAAAGATGATCAAGCCAGGCACAGTGGCACATGCCTGTAATCCCAATACTTGGGAGGCCAAGAAAGGGAACACAGATTCCAAGCCAGCCTCAGCAACTTAGCTAGATCTTGTTTCAAAATGAAAAATAAAAGAGGACTGGGGATGTGGTTTAGATGTAGAATGCCCCTCTATTCCATCCCCAGTACCTTAAAAGTAAAAAAAAGATCAAAGGCTCAGTAGGGACAGTAACTCTGTCCTGTAATTCTCCTCAGCAGGAAGGGGCGTGGCAGGATTATAGTGCTCCTAGAGGGGGGTAAAGGGACGTGGTCCAGCCCTCCCCATGTGGGTCCTCCCTTCCTTTTCCCCATCCCAGGTGAATGGCAGTGAGCAGACGGTGGTCGCCTTCTTCATCATGCCAGCTCGGACCAACAATTTCAACGTGGAGACTCTCAAAGGCCAAGCCGTGCGCAAACAGCTTTGGTCAGCAGCCCTTGGTGCAGGAGCCCTGTGGGCCCTGCTCCCAGTTGTGTGCTTTGGGCCCAGGGTTTCTCCTAGAGTCTCAGTTTTGCCATCAGTAACATGATCCTCCTGCCCCACCTATTCCTAGTAAAGTCACACGGCTCCAGCTCAGGGGCAGTAAGAAGTCACGGGCTGGACATGTGTGGCAGCGTGACCAGGGCTCTGATATCAGACTGGAGAGGTTCCACTCATGCCATGACCCTGTGTGCTCCTGTGTAAAACCCATTCGCTCAAGCTAGATGTGGTGACCCACGCCTATAATCTCAGTGCCTAGAAGGCTCGTAGGTTCAAGGCCAGCCTTGGCAACTTAGCAAGACCCTGTCTCAAAATAAAAAGTAAGCCGGGCGTGGTGGTGCACATTTGTAATCCCAGCATTTGGGAGGCTGAGACCAGAGGATCCGGGTTCGAGGATTTTCTAGAATGTGAACTTTATGAGGGATTACTCTTTATGGCTCAAAGCTATGTTCCCAGGGCCTGGCACATGGGAGATGGATGCTTAATGAATATATGATTAATGAAGTGGTATATGTGTGTGTTTGGGGTGGGGAACCCAGGGGCATTCTACCTCCAAGCTATACCTCTGGCCATATTTTAATTTTTATTTATTTATTTTTGGTACTGGGGATGGAACCCAGGGGCATTCTACCTCCAAGCTGCACCCCACCCCTATTTTTATTCTTTATTTTGAAATAGGGTCTCACTAAGTTGCGGAGGACCTCACTAAATAGCTGAGGCTGGCCACGCACCTGTGATCCTTCTGTCTCAGCCTCCCAAGTACTGTGATTACAAGCATGCGCCACCATGCCCAGCTTAACAATTTATTTAGACCTGGCTTCCTAAATTAAAAATGGAACTGGGCATGGTGGTGTGCACCTATAATCCCGGTATTTGGGAGGCTGAGAGAGGAGAAGCACAGGTTTGAAGCCAACCTCAGCAACTTAGTAAGACCCTGTTTCTAAATAAAAAATAAAATAGGGCTAGGGTATATCTTGGAGGTAGAATATCCCTGAATTCAATCCCTAGCATCACACACACACACAATTAAAGATAAAATAGGGCTAGGGGTGTAGCTCAGAGGTAGAATGCCCCTGGGTTCGATCCCCAGTACCACAATAAATAAATAAGAGATAAGGATTGGACACTGTGTGTGACTGGGGAACAGTGCTCCAGGGATAGGGGGACCAGCAAGTGCAAAGGCCCTGGGCCTGTTTGGGAAACAGCAAGGAGGCCAGTATGGCTGGGTCAGTGTGTCTAGGAAAGGCTGCGGCCGTCGGAAGAGTATAAAAGGGGAATAACTGGGGCTTTACTTATGTGCCTAAGTGTTCTTCTCTCAGAATCTAATCTTTTTTGGCAGTGGTGAGTACTGGAGATTGGATCCAGAGGCATTCTAACTCTGAGTTAGACACCCCCCCCCCAGACCTATTTTATCTTTTATTTTGAAACAAGATTGTGGAGGACCTCACTAGGTGCCTGAGGCTGACCTCAAACCTGCAATTCTCCTGCCTTGTCCTCTCAAGTCCCAGGATTACAGTCGTGCGTCACCGCGCTCAGCTTTCTCTTTTTGTATGAAATGGGACTGAGCCTTTCCACCTCTAGGACTAGTACAAGCCCTAAAAATAGCTGACATTTCTGGAAGGCACGCTGGTCGCTGAGCACCAGGCACTTTTCTTCTTGACCTCCTCGAATCCTCATTGCAAACCTCTGAGGCTGGTTCTATTTTTATCCTCATCTAATAGATGAGTCACTGAAGTCAGAGAGGAAAGGCCACCTGTCCCTGACCACACAGCTGATACAAGGCACGAGGAGCTCGAGCCTTCCAGGGCCTGTTCCCTGTTCCCCATCCTCCAGCCTGAAGGCCTATGACACGGCTTCTCTGCTCAGACCTCAGTTTCCCTACTGCCCCTAAAATCTGACAGTAAATGGCAGCTGATGTATATCTACGTGATGTTGTTGCTCTGCTCCTTCCAGGGACACTGCCAACACAGTGAAGGAGAAGTTCGGGAGGAAGCTTTATGAATCCTTATTGGTGTGAGTTCCTGGCCTTCAACTCTGTGCCCTTCCGGACCCTCACCCCTTTCGCCCTCCCCCTTCCCACCTGCATGCCTCTGCTCACCTTGTAGGGGGAGCCTCCCAGACATGAACAAGATGCTGGACAAGGAAGACTTCACCATGATGAAAAGGGCCATCTTTGCCACACAGGTATGGTCGGCACCCCTGAGCAGAGAGATGGCAAATTCCGGCTGCCCCAGAGGCTGCTTGCCATGTTGGCTCTGACCCCAAAGGTTTTTGAGAGTTCTGCTTTCTTGGGGGCTCTTTATTCTGAGGCCCACAGAATAGTGTGAAGTGACAGGTAAAACTTCAATTCCCAGCCGGGCGTGGTGGCACACGCTTGCAATCCCAGTACTTGGGAGGCTGAGACAAGAGGATTGCAGGTTCACAGCCAGCCTCAGCAACTTGTGAGGCCCTCCACAACTTAGTGAGACCCTATTTCGAAATAAAGAATAAAATAGGGCTGGGAGTATAACTCAGAGGTAGAATGCCCCTGAGTTCTATCCCCAGTTCCACAAACAAACAAACAAACAAACAAACAAAGCCTTCAATTCCCAGAAGGCTGTTTTCTGTCACTTATTCTGCCACAGGGGCTGCTGAGAGTGGTGGTTTCTTTGTGTCCCCTGTAGTCTATGGACAAAGGGTAAAAGGGACATTTAGAAGCTGGGGGTGGTGGTGCATGCCTATAATCCCAATACTAGGGAGGCTGAGGCATGAGGATCTTAGGCTTGAGGCCAGCCTTGGCAACTTTGTGAGACCCTCTTCTTTTCCTTTTTTTTTTTTTTTTTTTTTTTGTGTGTGTGTGTGTATGTGTGTGTTATTGGAGATTGAATCCAGAGGTATTCTACCTTTGAGCTACATCACCAGCCCTATTTTTTAAATTTTGAAACAGGATCTCACTAGGTTATGAGAGTCTCACTGTTTACTGAGGCTATCCTTGAACCTGCAATTCTCTTGTCTCAGATTATAGGTGTGTACCACATGTCAGGCAGAGACCCTGTTTCAAAATGAAAAATAAAAAGGGCTATGGGTAGAGCCTAGTATAGCGGCACATTACTTGTAATCCCAGTACTTGGGAGGCTGAAACCAGAGGATCTGGGTTCACGGCCAGCCTCAGCTACTTAGTGAGGCCCTCTGCAACTTAGTGAGACCCTGTTTCAAAATAAAGAATAAAAAATAGGGCTGGGGTAGCTCGGAGGTAGAATGCCCCTGAGTTCAATCCCCAGTACCACAAAAAAAGAGGGGGGGACTGGGGCTACGGGTATAGCTTAGAAGTAGAATGCCCCTGGATTCGATCCCCAATGTGGAACCATACTGGAGAATCAAGATAGCTGCATCTGGGCATGGTGTCACATACCTGCAACCCCAGTACTTGGGAGGCTGAGACAGGAGGACCACAGGTTGAAGACCTCAGCAACTTAGCATGATTCTCAGCAACCAGCAAGAACCCTGTTTCAAAAGAAAACAAAATGGCTGGGGGTGTAGCCCAGAGGTAGAATGTCGGTGGGTTCAATCCCTGGTACTGCTTTCCACACACATCCACATAAATACACACAAACACACACACACACACACACACACACACACACACCACAACTGCAAAAGGAAGAATTGCAGCTGCCAGCCCTCTGTAGGCCTCTGCTCCCCACTCACTGCTGGGAGTGATAGTTTTGTTGAGTCTCTTTAGGAAGGAGCCAGAAGGTCAGCTAAGACATGTAGCATTAACTAGAGAAGATTGGAAACCTAGCAGCCAGTTTCTTATCTCACTGGCTATGTCTTAGTCTCTGCACACCCCTGGGAGCTGTAGCTTCTTTGATTCATGAGGTTGATGGAATTAGGTGAATGGACAACCTTGGAGATCACTGGTAGTCACAAAATGAGAACTACAACTCCCCACAGCCCCTGGGGCTTTCTGCAACATTGACTTTCTTTGCCCCAGAGTCTTCTGGGATTGCAGTTCTTTTCTTCCTGGGGTCAAGGGACTCAGATATCTGTGGTTAGATTTGGTGAGCCTAGGGAATGGAAATCTAAGTTGCACAAACAAGATATGAACTGCTTTGAGCCAAACTATAATTTCCAGTGTCCCTAAGGCTGCCCACTTCACTCATGAATATTGCTGCTCACATAAGGCTGCTGGAAGTTGTAGTTTCTTGGGCTTCTGGAATCAGTAGACTGAAAGTGAATAGAACTTTTATTTATTTATTTATTTATTTATTTTATTTATTTTTTGTGGTACTGGAGATTGAACCCAAGGGCATTCTACCTCTGAGTTACACCCCCAGTCCTATTTTTTTATCCTTTATTTTGAGTAGAACCTTTAAATGAGAGATGAGCCAGGTATGATGGCACACACCTGTAGTCCCAGTACTTGGGAGCCTGAGACGGAGGGATCATAGGTTTGAGTCCAGCCTCCACAAGGTAGCAAGATTCTCAGCAACCTAGGGAGACCCTGTTTCAAAACAAATAAACAAAGAATAAATAAATAGGACTGGGGCTGTGGCTTGGAGGTAGAATGATCCAGAGTTCAATCCCTACTAACAGGGAGAGGGAGAGGGAGAAGGAGAGGGAGAGGGAGCGGGAGAGGGAGAGGGAGCGGGAGAGGGAGAGGGAGCGGGAAAGAGAGAGAGAGAGAGAGAGAGAGAGAGAGAGAAATGATTAAACAGTTGAACAGAACTATCTATCCCAGAACCTCTGGGGTTTCCTATTCACCCTAACTTTGTTTTTCTGCTGTGACTTCTGGGAATTGTGGTTTCTTTGGGCTCCTGATGAGGATGGAAAGAGGGATTTTCATAAGAAAACTACTCTCAGCCATGCTGGAAGCTTTCTGCCATCTTGGCACAGTCTCTGTCCACATTGACTGGGGGAGTAATCACTTGAGTTCCTTTTATGACACAGCCAAGATTCCCCATAATCCATAGGGCATGTTGAACAGGCTCTGCCTCAAAGACAGCTGGGAATCTTAGTTCTTTTAGGTTGTTAAGGGAACGAGAACCTTTTCAGAGACAGTCAAGTGGAACCTACAACTCCTGGTAATCTCTTGGGTTGTTGCCCCATGGCCTGATGGGACTTGTGATTTCCTTGGATCCCCAGTGTCAGCATGGCCCATGGGGAAACAGGAAGCCCTGTGTCCCTTCCCTGACCCCCATCCCACTTGTGGTCCCTTTAGCGGCAGTCTTTCCCCCCCGTGTGCACCCACAATATGCTGGACGACTCTTCGGACCCCATCCTGACCACCATCCGCCGAATTGGCCTCTTCAACAGTAGTGCCGACAGGGTGAAGGTGAATGCACTCTTGGCGGTGGGGTGGGGGTAGCATGAGGAGGGGGTTGCACCAGTCATCACACTCCCTTTCCCCATAGTTTATCAAAGACGCTGCTGTGTATAGAAAGAACCCTGGCATCTGAGGCAAACAGACTTGGATTTAAATCATTGTCTTGTTGCTCTCTTACTATGTGACTTTAGACTGGTGTTTTGCCCTTTCTGGGCCACTCTGGGTTCTTAGGAAACAGGTGCATAAGGTGCTTGGGCTAAGCCCTTCTTTTCCACTGCCAGGTGATTTTTCACCCAGAGTTCCTCTCCTCCACAAGCCCCCTGCTCCCTGTGGACTATGAGGAGTTTGTCCGTGGCTGCCACCTTGGGGTCTTCCCCTCCTATTATGAGCCTTGGGGCTACACACCGGGTGAGTACAGTCCTGGGGTCTTTTTCAGATCTGGTATGATCATGTGGCAAGGCACTGGCCCTCTTTGAGCCTTGGTTTCCCTCCTTTGCAAAACAAGGACAATGGTAGCAGCTTGTTCTGCTACAGCATAGGTTTTGTTTTGTTTTTAGTACTGGAGATTGAACCCAGAGGCATTCTACCTCCAAAGTACACCCCCAGCCTGATTTTATTTCTTATTTGGACCAGGGTCTCACTAGGTTGCTGAGAGCCTCGCTAAGTTGCCAGGGCTGGCTTTGAACCCGCAATCCTCTTGTCCCAGCCTCCCAAGTATTGAGATCATTAGTGTGCACCACCATGCCCAGTTTAGCATAGTTTTGTTTTTGTTTTTCTGTTTTTACAGTACTGGGGATTGAACTCAGGGGCATTCTACCTCTGAGCTATACCCTGAGCCCTAATTTTTTTCTTTATTTTGAAACAGGGTCTCACTAAGTTGCAGAGTGCCTCACTAAGTAGCTGAGGCTGGTGGCGAACCCGGATCCTCCAGTCTCAGCCTCCCAAATGCTGGGATTACAAGTGTCTGCCACCACTCCCAGCTAGCATAGGTTTTTTTTTACTTTTTCATTTTTCGTACTGGGGATTGAACCCAGGGGCATTCTACCTTTGAGCTACACTCCCACCCCCCTTTTTACTTTTTATTTTGAAACAGTCTCACTAAATTGCTGAGGCTGGCTTCAAATCTGTGATTTCCTGTCTCAGCCTCCCAAGTACTGGGATTACAGGTGTGCACCTGTCTACAACATAGGTTTTTTTTTTTTTTTTCCGGTACTGAGGATTGAACTCAGGGGCATTCTACCTCCGAGCTATACCCCCAGCCCTATTTTTTATTCTTTATTTTGAAACAGTGTCTCACTAAGTTGCGGAGTGCCTCACTAGGTAGCTGAGGCTGGCCTCGAACCCGGATCCTCCAGTCTCAGCCTCCCGAATGCTGGGATTACAAGCGTGCGCCACCACGCCCGGCTACAACATAGGTTTTTGTGACACAGTAGCTCACATGACTTAGGGCTTATATCAGTTTCAAGTAGATGTCATTGTTCACTCTGATTTCCCTCAGTTTACTGATGTTTGGTCCCCTAAATAACAGCAGCTGAAGCCGGGCGTGGTGGCGCACGCTTGTAATCCCAGCATTCGGGAGGCTGAGACCGGAGGATCCGGGTTCGCGGCCAGCCTCAGCTACCTAGTGAGGCACTCCGCAACTTAGACTCGGTTTCAAAATAAAGAATAAAAAATGGGGCTGGGGGTATAGCTCGGAGGTAGAATGCCCCTGAGTTCAATCCCCAGTACCGCCAA
>PVLC010027679.1:0-21667 GCA_004027655.1 Graphiurus murinus
AAGAATTGTGTATATTAATAAAAACGCTATTAGCTTGAACCAAGTGTCTGAATATAAGAAAAATTGTCTATAGAAAGGGATTGTAAAGTCCCTGAACATCTTCTTAGTCCAAACTGTTTTCATTTCAAGTTATAGTTCTGTGTTCTTCAAATATTCCTTTCAGTTAGGAATGATCTTCAGAAAGTAATAGAGAGCCGGGTGTGGTGGCGCACGCTTGTAATCCCAGCATTCGGGAGGCTGAGACCGGAGGATTCGGGTTCGAGACCACCCTCAGCTACCTAGTGAGGCACTCCGCAACTTAGTGAGACTCGGTTTCAAAATAAAGAATAAAAAATAGGGCTGGGGGTGTAGCTCGGAGGTAGAATGCCCCTGAGTTCAATCCCCAGTACCGCAAAAAAAAAACCCAAAAAAACCAAACAAACAAGAAAGTAATAGAGAATTATGACATTGAAACCTACTTATTAAGCACATTGAGATGAATTTATTAAATGTATCAATTTCATCCAATAGATTCTGAGGGCACATAGCCCAAGAGGAGTCAAGAACACTATTTTAAGTTGGTAATGATATAGGGTGAGTTTTCCTATCTCTAAGGACATATCAAGATAAAGTTAAGCCAAGCAGGCATGGTGGTGTACGCTTGTAATCCAGTACTTGGGAGGCTAAGATAGGATGGTAGGTTCGCTGCTTAGTGAGGCACTCCCCTACTTAGTGAGACACTGTTTTAAAAAATAGGGCTAGGGGTATAGTTGAGAGGTAGAGTGTCCCTGGGTTCAATCCTCAGTAACAACAACAACAATAACAAAAAAAGATAAAATTAAACAAAAACTAAAGATAAGCTTGGCTTATATTATTCACATTTTTTTCCCTTTTTGGACTAGGTTTTTGACCCATTTTATATCTATAAAAATTTATACATAATGTATGTAGTTTATACATATATTAATTGAAGACCAGCTATCTATTTGGCACTAACAATCATATTTCTTATCTTTATGAAGAATACATTGAGTTCTTATGGAAGTAATCACATATAATTGATTGCAACAACTAGAACATCACATTTCTGATGCAGTCATCTAAGGCATTTATTTAAATTAACAAATGCATGTTAATTTCACTTATGAATACAGAAATAATATAAATTGGCTATTATTTATGTATTAGGCCATATGCCATCATGCTATAAAAGTGTTATAGCTCAGAGTGGTGGTGCATGCTTATAATCCCAGTACTTGGGAGGCTGAGATAGGAGAATGTGGGTTCGCAGTCAGCCTCAGCTACTTAGTGAGGCCCTCTGCAATTTAGTGAGACCCTGTTTCAAAATAAAGAGTAAAAAATAGGGTTAGGATGTAGCTCAGATGTAAAATGCCCCTAGGTTCAAACCCCAGTACCTCAAAAAAAATTTTTTAGATAAATTAATAATTTGACCTCTCATTCCTTAAACACAGCAGAATCTTAAACACAAGATATATTGGATCTCTGATCTCTATTTTTCACTGCCAAGACCTTGCCTAAGTTCTGAGTGATGAAGACTTATACAGTACAAAGACTTTCATTAGATAAGAAGTTTATTTGGTTTCAGTGTATTTGCTAAAATATCCCTTTATTCATCCAGTTTCCACCACTTTTTAATGAATCCTCTGCTGTGGTTTAAATCCTAGGAATTATTCTTCACTCTTGTGCCATCATAGAGATCTTTTTGAGGTTATCTTTGGCCCTATCATCTGAGTTTCACTACCTAGCCCTTTTTTATTCATTAGAGTAGTCTTGATTCTAAATGGGAAGTGAGGCAATATATCCCACTAATCTTGGACTGTAATCATCATTCTAATTTTTGATTTGCTTTTACTTCCTGAGGCCCTGATTTTTCTGTGTCCTTGATTAGAATATTAAAAAAAAAAAAAAGGAAACCACTGTTTTCAATCTCTGGGCAATACGCAAAACAAGACAGAGATCTTTAATAGAAGAGAAACAATAAGCCGGGCGTGGTGGCACATGCTTGTAATCCCAGCATTTGGGAGGCTGAGACCAGAAAATCTGGGTTCACGGCCAGCCTCAGCTACTTAGTGAGGCACTCTGCAACTTAGTGTGACCCTGTTTCAAAATAAGAGATTAAAAAATAGGGCCAGGCGTATAGCTTGGAGGTAGAATGCCTCTGGGTTCTATCCCCAGTACCACACACACACACACACACACACACACACACACACAAAAAGAGAGAAACACTAAAGGTCAGTCCAGCCATCAATCCAACTTTCCAGCTATTAGTCATGACTTAAAATGAATTGATTATGAATTGATTAGCTTCATTAATATTCCAATCCTTCACTTATAAAATAAGCATAATATTAGTAACTACCTCATCAGATTGCTGTGAGAATTCAATAAAATAAATGAAAACTTAGATTGGTGCCCAACACAAATAAAAATTTAAGAGATCTGCTATCATCATCACCATTTGAATTATTATATATAGTATATATGTAAAGACAAAATTACAACAAATTTATAGATCTAATTAACTTTTTTTCTAGTTCACGAATCTGGTCATCCTGTCTTTTATACAATTGAATGGGTATTCTCAATGGACAAAGGCAGAACAGTGGGTTTTATAAGGTGGGGACAAAGTAAACAAAAGAATAGGGGAAAAAAAACTAATTGATTAATATCAAGTGACTTCAAGATTACATATAATATGTATATTTAATCAGTCAAAAATATGTATGTATTAATTTAGAGCAGTCTTGCTTTGTCATGTTGCAATAAATCTAGTGCCAAACTTCCAGGCAATAATAGAGAGTTGTCCAATTCTAAAAAAGACCATTTCATTTTCCAGCAACATTTTCATCCTATTGTTTTGGCCAACTTTTTGCCCAACCTTTAGTGTTGATCCATTATTGACATGAAGTCACCATGACTAATTGTACTATGTTGTCCAATATGTCAGCCAGTAGTCCATGTGTTTGTTTAATTTTAAATTCATATTAATTAAAATTAAGTTAACTTAAAAATTCAATTCTTAGTCTTTCAAACTAAGGTAGATAAGGGCCCCAAAAGGCTAATGGATACTGTATTTGACAGGAGAGAAATGGAAAACTTCTGTCTTCATAGAAATTCCTATTAGACAGTACCGGAACTTGAGAAAAAAATCAGAATTTATTTTTAAGCTAGAGATGAGGACATCTTCTTTGAAAGTTGGATATATGAACAGATTATTTTCTACTAGCAAGAAATACATGCAGGTTGAATTTAAGTGTGTAACATGCTGTATTTGACCCACCATTTGCTTAAGGACCCAAACTTGCCTCCTCACATAAACTTACTCCCAGAACTTCTTACTCTGTATTCTTCCCTCCTGGACAATATTTATGGTGGTAAATGGAGATGTTGCAGTGGATATGCATAATAATATCCATAAACTAGAGATGGTCCTATAAATTGAATGTGCAACAACTACTTAAAACTAAAAATAAACAAATGCCTACAAGGTAACAGAAAATATATGGATGAAGTATACCATTCTCTATAGCAAAATAAATATGTCCCTGCTTTAATTTCTGAAACTACAAATGCATGATTTTGTTTTCATATTGTCAAATATCAAGTGGAAACATTATTTTGTATTTAGAAATAATAGTCCATTGTTTAAACAATAGTCTATTGTTTAGAAAAAATAGTCTGCGTTATCTATGTGGAGAAGTGTTTAAGTGCACAATGGGAAATTGAGTTTGTGCATAGCTTACTCTCTTGTTCAAGGCAAATTAACTATCGAACCAGAAAAAATGTGATTCCAAATGTATTGCATTTCATGTGTAATAGCACCTACCGCTCTGTCTCTCTTCATCAGCTAAGATGCTGATGAAGACAGAGTCCCCAAATTCTACTTAAAACTGTTCAAATTATTTAAAAAGGTTAAGGTGAAAGATCTGGTAAAAATTAAGATTATTTTCATGTAAATGGAAAAATACATTTTGATTATATTACCATTATGAAGGAATGAATGGAAACTAGGAGAAAAATGTTACAACACTTTCTGGAAGCTGAGATAAAAAATAGTCTCTTGCACGGGAAAGAATAGCAGAGCAAATATAACTCTCGGGTCACCAGGCACTAAAGCAATTTACTCCTGTCCGTATTTTTATCAACGTTTCTTCGTTTGTAATCCCTGACCTCTGAGAAAATTTGGGCTCTACGCGTTCTCTTCCCAGCTGAAGGTCATGCTCTGTTCTGTTTGCTGTGTCTGAAATAGCAGAGTACTTTTATCCTAAATCCATGCTTTGGTTCCTGGACCATCTAAACATCTGATTAGCTCCATCTTTTATCTCCTTTCTCAGTGGCTTTAGACCTTTGGCCTCACTCTTTCTGATGTTCCCTCCACACTCTGATTGATACAGAACAGCAAAGGTTGGCTTCAGAGCCCTAAAAGGGACAGGCCTGGCCTCCTGCACTCCACTTAATACTGAACCAAAAGAATTCTGGTCTCCGGAGAAACATCTGTTAATTTTTTTGTGCGTGCATTATGTCATTGATATTTTAAAAAATTAAGCTAAACTAAGTAAAAAACTGAGAGGATATTGAAAACAATGATAATAGTAGATTGATTTTAGTTACCTTTTGTATCATATATTTTATAGCAAATGATAGCTATTTTTTAAATGGTTTTAATCATATGATTTATTTTAAAATATATTCAAGATGTTAGAATTGTGCAAGCAAATTCAGGAATCGTATAGGCAAGACCCATTCATTTTGGGCTGTGTATTTTCTTTTTTTATTCGTGCTTTGTATTTATACATTTTTGTTAGGTACAAATTGATAAAGACAGATGTGCGCACATTTCTCATTGGACCCTATCCCCAATTCCTACCCCGCTCCCTCGTCCTCCCTCCCTCTCAAGTTCAGTTCAGTGAGTGATCTTTATATAATTGTGTAAGTACATCATGTGCCTTAGTATGCTCTCCCCCCCAACCCCCGTCCATTCCCTTCGGTTAAGTCTACTTCTTTGTTTATTGAGGGTCTCTACTTTTTCATCTGGGGACCCTCTTATGTCCCATCTACTCCCTAACATCCGCATATTAGGGAGAACATATGTTTTTTTACTCTTTGTGACTGGCTAATCTCACTTAACAATGTTTTCCAGTTGCATCCATTTCCCTGCAAAGAACATGCTTTTGTTCTTCTTTATGGCTGAGTAAAATTCCATTGTGTATATATCCCATAGTTTTGTAATCCATTCATCTGTGTATGGACATCTTGGCTGCTTCCATAGTTTGGCTATTGTGAATTGAGCTGCTATAAACATAGATACACATGCATCGGTCTGATAGTTTGGTTTCCATTCTTTTGGGTATATACCCAGTAGTGGAATTGCTGGGTCATATGGTATTTTAAACTTTGGATTTAGCTAGTATCATTAAAATACATTTGTGATTTGAATATTTTTTGTTACTTATCTTGATCACAAAATGATATTCAAACTTCATGTTTATACATTTGATGGTCCCAATGTCATATTCTATACATATTCCTTTAACTCATTCATTAAAATCAAAGTTATGTTTCTAAGTCAAAATATGTGTTCACTATTATAAAAGAATTTAAGATTGCCTTGGACAGGCATCATTCTTTCAATATTATAGATTGCTCTCCTAATCCCAGTCAATTATCTTAACAATCTTTTTTGCTACAATGTAATATAAAAGAGAGAGATCTTAAGCACCCACGGGAGGATACCTACATCTGAGTCTCGGGATAATTTATTACTGGTGGATTTGGCCATGCCACATGACTTCCCATTGTTTCACTCTCTTTTGCAAAGCTGAAGAGTGTTCTAGTTTACCCTCAATTTCAAAATCTTATGACTCAACAACAAAAGTAAGAATAAATTAATTTTTAAAAATTTGCAAAGGGCTTTATTAAACCTTCTCCAAAGGAGAGTTAAACATGGCTAACAAGCAGGTGAAAAGATGCTCAGCATCCTTAGTTATTAGGCAAATGCAAACCAAAACAACAGTGCCACACAGCTTCTCATACAGTAAGATGCATATAATTAAAAAACACCATCTACAACTCCAAACAGAAAATAACAAGAATAGTGAGAATGTAGAGAAACTGAAACTGTGCAACCTCTGTGGGATCTCAATAACTTAAACATAAAATTATTATAAAACATAGAAATTTCATCTCTAGGTATGTATCCAAAAGAATTAAAAAGAGGCACCCAAAGAAAAGCCCTTATGTAAATATTTATCACAGCTCTAACGACAATAGCCCAAAAGGTGGAAATAACCCAAATGCCATCACAGAAAGAATGAATAAAAATGTGCATAATTACAGGATGGAATATTATTTGGTCCTAAAGAAATGAAGTTCTGATATATGCTACAACATGGGTATACCTTGACAACATTATACTACATAAATGGAGCCAGACACAAAAGTCTGCATATTGTTTCTATTTATATGAAATATCAAAAAGAGACAAATCCATAGAGACAGATAGTGGGTTAGTAGTTGCCTGGGGATGGAGAAAAGAAGGAATGAGAAGTAATTGCTTAATGGGTGCAGAATTTGCATTTGTGGTGATGAAACAGTTCTGGACATAGATGGCTGAGATGATTGCATAACTTTGTGAATGTTGTTGATGCTACTAGTAGCACACTTTAAGATTGTTAAAATGGTAGACTTTATGTTAAGTGTATTTTACCACAATAAAAAAAAATCATGGCTCAATATACACAAAATAATGTCCATCTCCTAATATAAGAAGGCCTACCAACTAGGGAAAGATAAATCATATTCTTAGTCACTGGTACCAGTTGTAAAGGGTTATTTGTTTGCTTGTTTATATAAGTTTATGATGTAAAAATAGCATATTAGAAAGCAAAGCTCTGGGAAACTATTTTTCAAAGTAAGCATGAACTGCTGATTTCGGGAAATCAAGTCTGGGTTTGGGGATATAGTACCTTGTTCTAATTTAAATTGCCTCTTTCTTTTCTTTCTCTTTTTTGTTAGCATCATCTTTGCTCTCAAGTGTATGCTGGGCTTTCTTGTAATTTATTACAAATATAATTATCTATCAGCTAACAGTAAATTTTTCATTTAGTTTTTTGCCAGTAATTCTCGTATACTGTTATGTATTAGAATTTTTTTTTACATTTCTGTTGGTCTCTGCACCCCCATTCTTGTGCTGTTTCCACTGACATACTCAGCCAGGTGGTGCCTATTAATAGCATGGGCTAAGGCTCCCTGCGGACCTGCTCCATCTGCAGGGAAGCAGCTTTCACTGTCTTGATCCCCTTAGGGATTCAGCATACATTTTATTTTGGGGGGCAATACACTTGCCTAATCAAGCCACAAACGGACAAGCAATTGACACTGTCCCCCAGCATTGCACTTGAGGCCACAGAAATTGTGGGAAGTGAGATGACAATATCCACTTGTGCCAGTGGATTCAGTTTTCTCCTTCTGCTGCCTCACAGGAAAGGCTTCTGCCTGGGCACCCTATTCAGGAGACCCAGGCAGAAAGCAAGGCACAGACACTGTCACCTCCTCTTATTCTTCCACAAACTTCAGAAGAGATTTTAATGTGATTCCAAAATTACACTACACTTTAAAATTATTTTGATGTAAATATAAATGTTCTTAACTGAGAGCAAATAGCTGATTTCTAACTGGAAGAAGAAATGAGTATAAATATTTGTTGCCATGTAAGATATTAATCAGTTTTGTATAAGGTTGCAAATTCTTTTCAGCATTACTGTGATTGGTGGATTGCACAAATCTTCATTTTTTAAATTCCATTTTGAATTAGTTTTAGCATCTTACTGCTTTCCTTGTTAGTTTATGAGCTAAATTAAATCTTTCACAAAATTTTCATAGCCTATGGAGAATTATACTTTAACAATACACATATGCTAGGTAATGATAATGGAAATAACTTATGCACACTTATTCACCACTTAAGGGACTTAACTGGTTCTTAAAAACTTTACATACACCGTTGCTTAACAAATGATGGGGATATGTTTTGGAACACGCATCACAGGTGATTTTTGTCTTTGTGTATCATAGAATGTGGTTACACAAACCTGGACAGTATAGGTCTATCACTTAACATGACCTCTTGATGCATTTGAGAGATATAGTAAAGACAAGATATATCAGGCTGTTGGTATAATATGGCAGAATATTTCATAGTAAACTTTTTTTTTCTGGTACTGGGGATTGAACCTAGGGGCATTCTGTCTCCAAGTGACATTACCAGGCTTTTTAAAATTTTTATTGTCGTTTAATTTTGAAACAAGGTCTTACTAAATTTCTAGGCATATCTTGAATCTGTGATCCTCGTGTCTCAGCCTACCTAGTAGTGGGATTACAGGGATGTTCTGTATACCCAGCTTAGTAAACATTTTTTTAGAAGTAGAAAGAGAACACTATAAAATAATGATTAGTAAAATAGTATACTACATACATAAGGCAGTGACATAGTTATTGATTATAAACTAATATGTATGTGATCTACTTTTACATAACTGGCAGTGCAGTAGATTTGCTTCCACTAGCATCAGATACTTGTGCAATGTGATGCACTACTATATTACAATGGCTACAATGTCATTACAGGATAGAAATTTTTTAGCTCCATTATAATCTCACGATTTATGGGACTACCATTGTAATTCAATGCATCATTGACTGAAATGTCTTTATGTGACACATGACTGTAAATAAAAACATTATTAAGTAAAAAGTAATTTATATTTATTTTATTGGAAACATATATTAGCATATTAATTTTACTGGAAAAATATGGAACATTCCATACTAAACAAAAATACACAATATTTATAAACAGAAAAACAAAACAGTCACCTGAATTCAGCAGAGTCAAGTAAGAAATAATTGATATAGACAAATATAGCTTCTAAATAAGTTGCAATTAGTGAAATTTACTGTGCTCACTGAGAAGAAAAGAGGAGTGGTTTGGGGTTTTGTTGGAAGTCGATGGAGCAGTAGTAGAAGAGAATCACTCTTTGGAAGATGCATCTTTACATGTTTGAAGGAGCCTATTTACCTTTCACTCAAATTGCACTTAAAAATGAGTGATGGAACAAAAGAAAAAACAGCTTTAGGGAAAAACAAATAGTACACAGAAGAGTTCTTTGAAATATGTGGAAATAGGCTACATCCACAACCCCAACAAATCCTACAAAACATTGACTTTTCATCACTCTTGTTTGGCATAAAATTCAAAGCAAAACTTTTTGTTTCATCCAAACAGTGCACAAATTCAATTTTATGATATTTGCTTACTGGAAGTTATGTTGAGTAAATTGGTGACTGTATCTCTGATTGAAAACAACATGTTAAAATAGAACTTCCTTCAGAATATCTATGTAGTATATTTGGAGGATAAAGAAAAAAAAGTTATTCTAAAATCAAAAGAAGTCCTTATCTCCACATGTATATTTTCCAGAATCATTTTGACAAAAAAAGTAAATAGACATGTGAGACAGATCTTTCTGGAAATCAAATAAACCTTGATATAGATTCATATATAAATGTAGAAATAGATGCAATATAATATTGGGCTTGTAACAGATTATTTATTTCAACATATTGGAAATCTTGGTCTTGAAAACTTCCAATAAATTATTTTAGGTATTTTTCATCAGTTGAGCATCTACTTTTACCTGGAATATAATCTGAACTAACTAAAATGAATTAAGACTGAGATGCCAGCACTACCTTGCCCAGCATTGTGGAGTGACAGTCTTTTCCCTCATGATAAAACCCCACTCCCAAATTCTCTGTTTTCAAACTCCTTGAAATGCCAGTTTAAAGTCAAAAGAACTAAGAGAGTGGGAACTGTGAGTGAGAATGAACTACTTAGGAGACCATAACATATAGAGGTCAGAGGTTGAGTCCAACCAAGCGTTATCAAGCAGCAAGATGGCATTTTCCTGGAGTTTATACTCTACATTATTTATGAAAGTATTCTATTTGCGATGATTTGACTAAATTATCCCCTCATTATGGTGACATGGTGCTTTGGGTGGTAAGGGCTTGATGTTGTGTGTGCCATACCCATAAATGCCTGTACTACCTACTGCCTACCCATAGCACCCTCCTTCCTGTGTTTGCATCTGCTTTGACACGTCTTCTATTTATCTCTACAAAAAGACCATGTGCTTATTTGCTCTTCAACTTGCTCCTAAACTCCTTTCCACTTTCATTTTACATCTACCTATGTGACTGCCATGGTTGCAAGATGACAAATTGAACATGCTACAGCCTGTTGTCCTTATATTCCTGGTCCTTACAAATAGTTCTAAAATGATAATAAATCCCAAATCATAGTCAAAAACTGAAAGGAGAAAAGTCATCAGTTCAAAATCTGTGAGAAATTCTGTGAGTCCAAAAACGTTGAAGGAGAATTAAAGAATGACTATTCAAATTACCTGAAGGTAATTTGTGTTGCTATCACAAAATCCTGAATCTGAGTGGTTTTTTTTTTTTTTTTTTTTTTTTTTTTTTTTTTTTTTTTTTTTTTTTTTTTTTTTTTTTTTTTTTGGTACTGGGGATTGAACTCAGGGGCATTCTATCTCTGAGCTATACCCCCAGCCCTATTTTTTATTCTTTATTTTGAAACCAAGTCTCACTAAGTTGCGGAGTGCCTCACTAGGTAGCTGAGGCTCGCCGCGAACTCAGATCCTCAGGTCTCAGCCTCCCAAATGCTGGGATTACAAACCTGTGCCACTAGGCCCGGCTGTGTGTTTGTGGTTTTTTTTGTGTTTTTTTTGTTTTTTATTTTTTTTTTAAATAGAGTATTTAGCAAGCAGTTCTAGACATACAAGAGCATGGTCCCAGAAACTGTTTTGTGCATTGTGGGGACCTCATGGTACATTGCATCACAGGTAGGATCTCATACAAGTTAGGCAGGTAAGCCTGTACAGAAGAGGCCAAACACATGGAGTGAATTTGGTATATAATCACCCACTAATCCAGTCTCTTGAGACTTAACCACTTCTACAGGATAGGTATTCATCCCTTATGTGTAGTGCCTATATGACCTAATTCCCATGTCTTAAAGGTTACAGCACTTCTCAATACTGTTATTTTGGGGACCAAGTTTCTAGCATATCAACCTTTGGAAACAAACCATATACAAACCATAGCAGAGATTATGGCTGTGAAAAGGCAACACATCATTACTGGAAGTTTTTTGTCTTTTGCTTTTTTTTTTTTTTTTTTTGCTTGCTAGGAGAGTGAGCTCAAGGACCAGCACAGGACAACTTTGTTAAAACGTATGCATCCTGCAACCGAGTATTGCTATGCTTGCATATTAACATTGACTTCACTGTGGTCCAGGCAGCAAGTGTGAGAGGGTCTAAAAACAGAGTATTAGATACTCAGGACCCTTACCCCATTAGGACATACTGGGTTCATATTCCTTGCAGGGCATAGGGAACTTAATCTGTTCAATTCTTTGTTTTCAAACATAAAAAAAATACAAGTGAAGCATAATAAAAAGAAAACCCAGTGTGGCCTGGAAGTGCAAGGCAATAAGCAGAAATAAAGTCCTCATTTTTCAGTTCTTAGTCTCAAAGCTCACTGTTGTAGAAGAAAGATCTAAAACATAATTTTATTTGTGTTTCAGAATGTTTATTATATTTACTACTACAGTTTATAGTGATATAGAAGAGTAGAAATTTTTCCCATTAGGATGGTTGTTATAACCCAATCAAAAAATGGGCAAGTGAACTAGACACTTCACAAATGAAATATGCAAATGGCCAATAAATATGTGAAAAAATGTTCAACATCATTAGCAATCAAGAGATGCAAATCAAAACTTCCCTGAGATTTCCCCTAACTCCAATTAGAATGACAATGATTTAACACACAAATAATAATAAATGCTAGCAAGGATGTGAAGAAGTAGGAACTCTGATACATTGTTGGTGGTATTGCAAATTAGTGCAACCACTTTGGAAAACAGTGTGGAGCATCCTCAGAAGAATGGGAATGAACTTACCATATGACCCAACTATACCACTCTTAGGTATCTGCCAAATAAAATTAAAACCAGACCATAGTAATGCATTCATATCTATGTTTATAGCTGCACAATTCATAATTGTCAAACCATGGAACCATCTGAGATCTCCATTAACAGATGAATGGATTACAAAATTATGAGATATATGCACAATGAAATTCTACTCAGCCATAAAGAAGAACAAAACTATGTCACTTACAGAGAAATTGATGGAACTGGAGAATATTATGCTAAGTGAGATTAGTTAGTCACAAAAAGTGAAAGCTTGGATGTTCTCCCTTATATTGGGACATAGGAAGGGCTCCAAACAAAAGAGGAGAAACCTTAGAGAAGTGAAGGAGGGGACCTAACTCAGGGAGACAAGAGCGGGAATGAAGATTTGAAGAAGGAAATACCTCAATAGACATGATGTACATATACAAACTTATCAAAGCCGGTCACTGTCCTAAGCATGAGAAGGTGGGGAGAGAGAGGAAATGGAGTGAGAACTGAGGGAGGGCTCAACAAGTATGTGCATGTATGCCTCTGTGACCCTGAACTTCATCAAGATGCATGATTACAATGCACCAATTAAAAAAAAAGTTGATTATCTCAAATCTTACAAAACCATTTGAAATTAGTGCAATTTAATTCTCACTGAGCTAGATGTGAGAGTCAGAATAAGCAGTGTTCAGCATTGGAGTTAATCAACTCTTGTCCTCTGAACCCCACTATCACTGCTTCGAAAGTCAGGCATCTTTCTGAGATAAGTTATCATTATTGAGATGGATATGATGGCCAATATAGCTAATCTGAAGAGTTAATCAACAGTTTCTCCTGGCTCCCCCAAAAACGTCATTATCTTAATAAGTTACTCCATGTGCTTTTGGCAAACAAAGATCATTTTTTCTAGACTCTTCCACAAACTTCTGCACCCCTATAAAATTCTTGTTGTAAGTTAGGCATAGTGGTACACACCTGTAATCCCAGTACTTGGGAAGCTGAGACATGAGAATTACAGATTCAAGGCCAGCCTCAGCACCTTAGTAAGGCCCTCAGCAATTTAGCTAGACCTTGTTTCAAAATAAAAATAAAATATGGCTGAGGGTGGAGCTCAGAGGTAGAACACCCCTGAGTTGAATCCTCGGTACAAAAAAAAATTTTTTTTTCTTGCTGTAGACACTTTAAGCAGATATATAGAAATAGCTGAAATAAATAAGTAATGTGTAACAAATGATATAACTAGTACCAGTAACTAGCAAATACATATAAGGAGGTAGAGAGACCTTTCACATCTAATCAGCTCACACAGGAGATGCTGCAGGCCTTAGCATCAAGCAACAGAGGAAATGGAGTAGGCGTTAGTCTTAGAGGTCAGTTCTTACTTAGACTGATGAATAAACAAACTGGAATTTAGGGTAATCAATTGATGTGCAGAGTTTCACAGTCATTTAGTGGCAGAATAAAGACAAAAACAGATTTCCTTACTCTCAATCCCTTGTTTTCTCACTACATCACACTAAATAACTACAGAAAGGTGATTGATGAGAAATGATCATTTAATCCAATCTACCTTCATCTGAAAACTTCAATATTTTTTAAAAAATTCAACTGCAACTGAAAGGAGCAGATAAAAACTTTAAAAGATTGAAGGGAGTTGGTATTCAATCCATTATACTATGCAGTTAACAAATATTTCTAGGAAATATATTATATAGTTCTAAATAATTCATCCTTCCCAGAGGCATGAATTCAGGGTGTTATATTTTCTATGCAATAGGACAAATTGTGGCATGCAGATATGTGTGTACATTTTTTTCCTGAAGTAGCTATTGAAGCAGTAGGACAACTACCAAATAAATATACTGAGAGCAAGGAGTTCTACATTCAGCAAAAGTAAAGGTTTACTGAACTCTATTCAGTTTCTTATAAAAATATCTTGGGGGAGGGATATCTAAGAAATTTGTGGATAAGGGGAGTGATATTACTGAAGCACAGGTGGAAATCCAAAAGGTTGGGAAGGAGTGAAATCACAAAGATACTAAAAGAAATAGTAGAACTTTACTTTCTTTAAAATTTCTCCCTGGGGTGTCCATATTAATCACAGTTTGCAATTACTTTAGGAATCTCTGGTGCTCTTACTGCATAGTGGGAGGTAAATCTTCTCCTCCCCAGGAGCTGCATTTGATGTTACTTTTGTGAGTCTATTAAGGACTGAGTTCACCTGCAGCCCATAGCTTCACCCTTGGGACTCTGAGCTGAGGCTGCCTCCATCAACTGACTTTATATTTGGCCTGGAAAATTCTTCCTGGAAAGAGAAGAATATAAACCACTAAATAAATTCATTTTTTTTCAGGTAAACTCCAATTTTTTTCTAGGACAATAGATGATTTATCTGGGTAGATAATCTTCTTGTCAGGACAAAAGTTTATTCAAGTGGAAAGAGATCACTTACCTAAAAACAAGTAATTCAATGCACTTTTTCTAAACCCTCAATTTGCTTTGTCCACCAATCCTATTTTATTAAAACCTGCTCCCTCCCAGTCATTTCTAGGCACTTGCCTTCACCCACTGAAGCCTGAAAGCCCTATAAATACTGCCATATATAGACACTATTAATTCATTGCTAAGTCTCTTTCTAGATGTAAACCTTTCTTCCTGTACTAAGTTAATAAACTTGGCCTCCCTTGATCAACAGGTTACTTTGGTATCTGTTTAAAGAGTTAGTGGCTGACACTACTTACAGCAGAGAGTTTTTCAAACACAGAGACTGCACCTGCTGTATATTCACGGGCTGTATGTATCTGAAGGCCTTGATAGGATTTTGACTCAATTTCCCGCATGTCACTTATTTGTAAGACAAGTGGGGTGGGGGGGGTGCTAGGGATTGATCCCAGAGGTGTTTTACATCTGAGCTACAGTCTAACAATTTAAAAAAACAAAACAAACAAACAAAAAAAAAACAAGGTCTTCTTAAGTTACTGCATACTGGCCTCAAACCTGCCATCCTCCTGTCTCAGTCTCCCAAGTACTGGGATTACAGGTGTGTGACACCATTCCTAGCTTAGATAAATAATCTTAACCAGAATTATCTGTCATTTTTCTTAAAAATCACTCCATAGAGACTAATAGAGGGAAGCCACCGGGTTCTTGGCATCTTCTGATCTGCCCTGAGGTATGGCAGTGGTCCACTTCTCCCACTATTCCAGCTAGAAGTACCCGCTACAAACACAGCAGAAGCCTCACTGCCCTCCAGTCTCACTCTGTTGACCTCTTTCCTCCCCCAGGGGGCATGAGGAGCCCCTGTGGACATCACAAGAGAGATGGAATTCTACCAAAGACCTGCTCTGTTTGATCAACTTTTCATCTCCTCTCAAGTGACTGCTGTGAAGCAATGTGAGGAGCATCTCTATCCCAAGTTCCAAATGTGAAATGTATATGGGGAAAACAGTCTCCTTACCTAACAGCTTTCCTAGACTTGCAAAATATGCACCTAAGCACTGTGTTTTGTGGCCAAGAGGGGATATGGTGTACATCTCTGATCAACTCTCTTTGTTTTCTCTCCCTTCTCCCCACATCTAACAGGAACAGAAGAGGCAGATTTAGGATTTAGGTTGGTTCCATGAACAGACAACTTGTACAACTGCATAGAGCCACTCCTGTCACTGTTTTGACAGAAAAAGCCTTTCTGTCACTGTCTTGGGATTCTTGATAATTTTTAAACAAAAGACTCTCTGTTTTCATTTTGTAGTCAGCTCTATAAATTATAAACTCAAGATTGGTTTGTTCTTCTTTCCCTAATATTCTAGACATCATACTCTTTATCCAGAGCTCTAAAATTTGGCATTAAATGTAAAATAAAGAATTATCCAAAGCCTATCTTGACAACTTTGCATTTTTTTTTGCTGTAAAATATTCCTAAATTACTGAGGAATTCCCAAATCCAAATTTGGATAACAAACTTTGAACACTCTTTGAACCCTTCCAGCTGATCTAAGGCAAAAGAAGTCTTGAGCTCTTTTGGGAAAATAACATGTACACAGAGATCAAAAGAAAAAAAAATCATAGTGATATGGTTTTCATTTATATTATTGATTAAAAATAGAATTGGACTAAATATTGACAATAAGTATGACAAGTTATCTTTTAATAGCACTTTCAGATTACTAAAAATAAAGCAAATGCCACAACAGAAAAATAAAAGTCACAGAAATACATAGAAATAGCACATGAACATGTAGAACAGAAATCAAACTTGATAAGATAAAATGAAATCCAAATTAATGCAAGGGACTATTTCATTCGCCAATAATTATACAGTAATTTTAGCATACACATACATTTTCCATGAACAACACATACATGTGTTGATACTTGCTAACTGAAATTTATGTTGAGTAAATTGGCAACTACATCTCTCTTGAAACCAAAAGTAATGGGCCCAATAAAAACTCCTTCCACATTGCCAACAATCATTTGTATCCATTGCTTCTGCCAGTAGAACTGAATACTAAATATACATATATATGTATATTATAATAATTATATATAATATATTCCATATATATTCACCTTCATGTTTTTTATTCCATTTTTGGAGTAATCACTTTTGATGTAATCTACTCAGAAGGAATAATAGTGGCTATTGCCAGATATATATTAAGATATTCACAGCAATGTTATCCACAGTACAGGCATTATGATAGTAGTTCCAGCAAAATAATCACAAATTCAGTCAGTCCAAATTTATATGTAAAGATGTCCATTGTAGTATCATTAGTAAGAAAGATAGATCCTCACTTTGTGGCTAACACCTTTTTGAAAATATGCATGTATTCTGAATATCAGTTAAATAATAAGCAACTTACATGAAATAAAGTGATGTCTATTCTGTGAAAGCCAGAAATATTGTAAATATCTGATAAAATTTCATCAAGGTTATAATTTCAGTGAAATATTTTTCAGGCATCAGTTTTTATAGTATGTTTCAGCTTTATCTTGAGAATGATATTTTTCTTATTAGTATCTATATTTTCATTCTTATGAATTTCGCAAATAAAAAATAAATAAATAAAATTAAAAAATAAATAAATAAATAATATAAAATACAATAAAATCCTCAAATAATTGTACAAATTGTCCAACAAAAATTAGATACCCAATATGTTTACTCATTTTATAATCTATATGCATTTAAAACCTAATTTATGACATGAGAGATTGTTTAAAGGTGCTAGGGCATATTTTATGAGAGTCTGTTTTTTAAATTCAAACATATTTTATCAATAACAACTTGCACTTAAAAATAAAAGTAACCTACATACATTTTGAAATATGAGAATTATAAGTACTTTATAGGAAAATGTTTCAATTCTTTGGTTTGGTTTATTATTATTCCAAGTGGAGAAAATTCCAGTTCATAGGCGTTTTGGACAATCTACATAATCTTGGCTATTTCCAGTTATTGTACAATAATCCATATGATGACTGGGTCTGGAGGCTCCTGATCATGAAGGAGGCAACACTCTTGCAAACACCAGGTCTACAAGTTGCCTTCTATGTCTCTTTGAGCATAGGAGCAGACTAAATTTGTAATGGATCTGGCATTTTTATGATTCAGTGAGTAGTGCCTATCAAAACAAATTTTTCTCCAGGGCCTGGTAAAATAAATGTATAGCATAACATATTAAAAATATGTACTTATAAGTCTTGGATACAGAGAAGTAAAATAGTAAAAATGTAGTAAATCACTGGAAGTTTTCCTTGCTCGTTCTATTTCTGGGATATTAACATAAATGTTAAGCTTTTGCATATTCCCTTAGCAGTGCCTGTTATAAACTATATCATCAACTTGCTATAAACATTTATTAGTTCTACTGTCTAATATAAGCTCCTTAAGGACAGAGAACATTTCTATCATATTCTTTTTTATTCTTAGCACCTTAAACTGTGAGAGGCAAGTACTATATGCTCAGTAAATACTACTAAATAAACAAATACATAAGTAGATAATTTTTCAGTAAATGAATGATTGATCTCCAGGCTGGAAACTTCTGGAATCTGCTTATAACCAAATTCTTCAGCCTAAGTTTTGACATGATCTAACTAATGAATTGGCCATAATTAGCCCTAATGCTCCATGTACTCTGTTTTAGTCATAACAAACTAACCTTGAGAGTTACATCATTCTCAAATGAACCATACATATTCAGATGCACTCTTAGAGCTTATAAAAGACTATATTAAACTTTTTAAAATAAATGTTGAGTTGTATGGGAATATAAAGAAGGAAATCTTCTACCCTCTTAGATTCTGTCTTTAGCAATTGAATTAAAGTAAAAACAGATTATAAAGGGAAAATGCTATTTTATGTTAATATTTTTATGTGCACAAAACCTTCATAGAAAAGAAAGTAAATAATTCAGAGAAGCAGTTAAACTTGGGAGCATATATACAAATTTAACAAAGTGCAATAAATCTTAGGAAGGTATATGATAATAAGGCTTGTTTTGTAAGGTTTGTTTTCCAAAGTCATCTCAGTGCTGTCTATATTTTTCCTGGTATGAGAGTGGAGAATATATTTACATGTAAACTTATATTTACCTTTACAAAGGGAAATGATTTGTGCCTTTCTTTTATGCCAAAAGGGGTAGGGAATACGGTTTGTCCTCTGTTATTTCTCAATTATGTTGGCCTTTAGATAATCCTATGCCAAAGTGAGGCATTTTAGGATAGTATAGTCTCATCCCTTTAATTTCTTTGGTCTAGAATTTTGCAGAAAGTTTCACATAATATGATTGAGTTAGTGGCTATAGAGATAGGATTCTGGCTAACAGCTATGTGTAGAAAATAAGTAGGAAAAAAAAAAAAACTAAGTTAAGCATACTTTCTTAGTCCATTAAACTATTCTCCAATCCTGGGAACAAATTAGTACAAAAAAAGTCTGAACCTCATTTGTCTGTTAGAGAATATTAATCTTTTCTTTTAAAAATAAATTATGTACTTTTTATCTTATCTAATTTTCACTGAAGCATTATTTTTCACTAAGGATTATACTTGCTCCTTCTTGTTGGGTAATCAGTATATCCAGAAGGACAGAACAAGTGAACAGGCAATATTGTTAACTTTAGATTATTGCTTCTAATTTGCGTAGTGTTTTGAGCTCTTATTCTATTACTATGAATAGATTTAGAATAACTTTTTCAAAATCATAATATCCAAAACTTGTGAAAAAAACTTTAATATTAAAAATCACTTAGAATTACAATATTTAGGCAAGTTCTCTATGATCTTCTTCTAATATATGTACGCAATGTCACCTTGTATAAAAAGAACTCTGAGATTTTTATTTGGCTAGCTTTTAAGGTAGAGTATCAGGTATCTAAATTCAATTCATCCTCAAATAATCTACATGGAAATTCTTGTTACCTCATAAGATAACACATCCAGTGTCATTTCTTGGGCACATTTGGAATGGAACCTATGGTCCACCAAATGGGGGTTGGTACATTTTGTCATCTTTCATATCGTAACTGTTTATGTCCATTTTCTATGTGTCCCTCTAAGTCTAGAAGAACAGAACATGTTCCAAAATAACTGATATAGGAGACCTATAATCTGACTTTAACACTTAAAAAGCTTGCTTCTAACCAGGCTCAGTGGCACATCCCTGTAATCCCAGTACTTGGGAGGCAGAGACAGGAAAATTGCAGGTTTTAGGCCAACCTCAGCAACTTGTCAAGACTCTTGACAACTTTTACTGTTTTAAAGTAAAAAATAAAAAAGGTTGGGGTGTTTAGCTCAAAGGTAGTATGCCCCTGGGTTCAATTCCCCAGTATCAAAAAAGAAAAAAATTATAAATGGCTTGCTTTTGTCACCTGGTCAAGTTGGTCCAGATTTTTGGTCTACTCATATAATTTATGGTGTTAGGTATGAGGGAAACAGTGAAGCTATTTATACAAGGCTGGCCTGTGCACCAACCAAAACATTTGGCAACTTGGCAAATATTTGTGCCATAAGTTCCAAAGCCATTTAGGACTTTCATTAGAGGTTTGAATATAGTACCTATGGAAGTAAGTCATAGAGTTTAATTATAATATTGCTTTAGCATATCACCTAAGAAAGACCTAGTACTATGTCTCTATTCAATGAAAAGGGAGAAATCCCCTCCAAATTATAATACCTGAGCAAGGGATAGTCCTTGAGCTTCCATGGAGAATTTCCTGAGCTCAACTAACACACCAGAAAAAGAGGTTGGCATTGTTTGGTGATAGCTACTATCCTCCTCCAGTTATCCATCCTCTGTAGTTTACACACCATTTTATCTCACTGACAGATAAGAAAACTATTTCAGGTTCTTTTTGGCTTTCTAAATATGACCAGTAATCAGATTTATTATTTAACATTGGGTTTATGCTTATCTTACTAGAGAAAATTAAGTAAAGGTTAATAGGAGTAAGATATGGTCTGAAAATGAGCCCAGATTTCAGGATCAGATGAACAAATAAAATAGACTAAGAAAAGAAATCTCCACTTAGCCTTTCATTATGTGGGAGAACAAAAGGGGGATTTATTTAAATCCTCCTTCTCAGGGAAGGATTTCCAGGGTAGAAAAAAATATAGGTGGTGATGAAGTTCTTGACTTACAGTATTGGGAAATACCATCTATGTCATGGTGGTATGTGTTTCTGGAGGTTGAAAATTGTCCTGGAGTTCTTACTTTGAAGTCACCTTTGAGTCTTCCAAATTTCTTGGGAATTCGGTCTATGTGTACCTTGCTATGGTTACCATGAACCAAGGAAGATTTTCTGTTGTTTCTATGGCAATGCAAGAGATTAGCAGTAGTTCCCAAGATCTTCCCAGTCAGGCAGCAGTGCATGTTTTCTACTAATATCTTGATATACAATTATCTCGTTGAAAAGGATAGCAAGGCTTATGATCAGAAGAGAACATGGCATTCTGACTTGTTGATGATATGGTGCTCACAAACAAGTTAGTTCATGTAAGTCCTATAATATACATTCAATCCAAGAATGAAAGATTTAGAGATGCTGGTAGACACAGGATGACCAAAAATTTGAAAGAGGTTAATCCATGCTTCTTTTTTTTTTTATTGTAAGAATTCGTGCTTTGTATATATACATTTTTGTTAGGTACAAATTGTAAAGACAAATGTGCACACATTTCTCATCTGACCCTTTCCCCAATTCCCACCCCGCTCCCTTACCCTCCCTCCCTCTCAAGTTCAGTTCAGTGAGTGATCTTGATATAATTGTGTAAGTACATCATGTGCCTTAGGATGTTCTCCTTCACCCCCACCTCCTGTCTATCCCCTTCGGTTAAATCAACTTCTTTGTTTATTGAGGGTCTCTACTTTTTCATCTGGGGACCCTCTTATGCTTCATCTTCTCCCTAATATCCGCATATTAGGGAGAACATATGCTTCTTTACTCTTTGTGACTGGCTAATCTCACTTAACATAATGTTTTCCAGTTCCATCCATTTCCCTGCAAATAACATGATTTTGTTCTTCTTTATGGCTGAGTAAAATTCCATTGTGTATATATCCCATAGTTTTGTAATCCATTCATCTGTGGATGGACATCTTGGCTGCTTCCATAG
>PVLC010027680.1:0-10285 GCA_004027655.1 Graphiurus murinus
GTACTGGGGATTGAACTCAGGGGCATTCTACCTCCGAGCTATACCCCCAGCCCTATTTTTTATTCTTTATTTTGAAACCGGGTCTCACTAAGTTGCGGAGGGTCTCACTAGATAGCTGAGGCTGGCCTCGAACTCGGATCCTCCGGTCTCAGCCTCCCGAATGCTGGGATTACAAGCGTGCGCCACCACGCCCGGCCACCACTTTTCTCTATTTACACTTCATCCTTTGATGAGCTCATCTAGTCTCATAGCTTTAGGACTACCAAACACTGATGGTTTCTAAATTTTCCGTCTTCTGAACATCTCCCCTGAACCACAGACTTATAATACCAAGCTTCCTATTTGAAATCTACACTCAGATGCTGAATAAACTTTAAAATGTAACATGTCCAAACTGAACTCCTGATCTTGTACCCAAAGCCACTCCTTTGACAGTGTATCAGTGGGGTTTGAACAGGGAATTGAATCTTTGAGTGATATGAAATAACATATTTATTTATAGGGACTGGACCCCACACAATTAGGAGGTCAGGGAAGTAAAGGTGTGGAAGTAGACATCTGGAGGATCAGAGTAAAGTAATTAATTGGGGGCCACAAAAGGAAGCTGTGAAGAGGTCTGTGGAGGGGGCTGCTGTCTCTGCAACCGAGGGTGAGCTTTGTACCATGGGGGTCAGGAGCACAGGCAGACAGGAAGGATAGGAGCCATGAGGCAAGAGAGAGCGAGGGCCACCTGGAACACACAAGGACTAATTAGAGCGGGTGAGGACAAGCCTGTATCTGGCTCTCGCTGCCTCTCACCTTGATGATACTGGTGACCCTCAAAAGCAATTGGCTCCCTTTGCTGCGAATCTGCACAGACGCCTGGCCCACGACTCCAGAGTACTGAAGGAACAGATCCAGTGGGAGTTGGAGGGGTGGGGGCCAGCAAATCCGTGATAACGTGTGGGCTGAGTGGTGCCTGGTACCTGACAGTCACTTTCAGAGTGTAACAGCTGCTGCTTCAATTCTGCTCTCCAGATCTCATGATAATTTCCCTTTTGGCCAGCCCTAACCTAGAATCATGCTGTCTGCATGCTATTACGAGTCTGTACTTCAGGGGACAGAAGGAAGGGAATTCTAGGACACATAGGCCCAGCTTAGCGAAGTTGACACAGTACAAATTCTCTGAGCAGTTGATCTTCCTCTTCTCAGGGGATCCTACTAGTTGTTCCCCAAACAAGGGAATCATCCTCCATCTTCTTTCTCTTCCTTCCTACATCCAATAATAGTATTTGTTGCATGGAAATAAAAATAACTGATGAAGGGAAAATACATTTATTAGAAGGGTTTTTGTGGAGGTGCAGAAGGAGGAAGCACTGGATATGGTAAGAATAATACAGACTTGGACCATTTTTGCCCAAGGCTTGCCATGCCTCTGTGTACCCATGCATTGCCTAGTGAGATCTCTCAGCTGCGTCCAGAGATCTTAGGAGTCTCCTCTCTGTTATCACAGGGAGGGCCTGCAGTGCAAATGACGTGTGCTCCTTCATGCTCAGATGCTAATTCCTACTTTTTTTCCATTTCAATGTTCACCAGCTCCTTGGAGCATTGCTAGAGGAACTAGAAGCCATTAAATGTTCACCTTGTGAACAGTGAACAAAACTTTGGTGGCTTGATCCGCAAAATTTCTAAACAAAGACTTTGAAACATCTATCTCTGGATTTAAAATGTCCTGCTGGTTGTTGGGGACTGACCACCTAAGAGTCAGATAGCAAGGCTGGGAGAAGGATAAAGGTTTTTTGTTTTGTTTTGAAGCATCTGCCTCTTTTATCATTTTTTTTTTTTACAGACGTGTGTGTGTGTGTGTGTGTGTGTGTGTGTGTGTGTGTGTGTGTGTGTGGTATAGGGGATTAAACCCAGGAACGTCTCTGAGCTACACTCCTAACCCTTTTTATTTTGAAACAGGGTCTCACTATGTTGCTAAGGGTCTTGCTAAATTGTTGAGGATGGCTTTGAATCTGTGATCATCCTGGTCAGTCTCCCAAGTCTGGGAATACATGTGCCACCACACCCAGCTTATTATTTTTTATTGTTTTTTGTGGTACTGGGGATTGAACTCAGGGGCGTTCTACCTCCGAGCTACACCCCCAGCCCTATTTTTTTTATTCTTTATTTTGAAACCGGGTCTCACTAAGTTGCGGAGGGCCTCACTAGGTAGCTGAGGCTGGCGACGAACCTGGATCCTCCGGTCTCAGCCTCCCAAATGCTGGGATTACAAGCGTACACCACCATGCCCGGCTTAAAGAGCAGTTTTAAGTTAACACCAAAATTGAGTGGAAAGCATGTTAGGGTTCCCACATACTCTCTGTCCCCCACCCCAGCCTCTCCCACTATCACCATTCCACACCACAGTGGTATATTAGTTACAATGGATGAACTTATACTAATACGTTATTATCAACCAAAGGCCATAGTTTACATTAGGATTCATTCTTAGCATTGTATTTTCTGAGTTAAAACAAATGTGTAAGGACATGCACCCACCATTATAGTATCATACAGAATAGTTTCAGTGGCCAAAAAATCCTGTGCTTTGTCTAATTATCTCATACTCCCTTCTTACCCCTGATAATTACTGATCTTTTTATTGTTCCCATAGTCTTGGCCTTTCCAGAATGTCATATAGTTGGAATCATATAGTAGTAGGTAACCTTTTCAGAGTGGCTCCTTTCACTTCGTGGCATACATTTAAAGTACCTTTCTATCTTTGCATGACTTTATAGCTCATTTCTTTTTAGGGCTGAATAATATTCCATTGCATTGATGTTCCACAGTTTGTTCATTTGCTCACTGAAGCACATCTTGATTGTTTCCGTATTTCGGTAATTATGAATAAAGCTGCTATAAACACCCGTCTGCAAGTTTTGGCATGGACATGAGTTTTCAACTCATTTGAGTAAATACCAAGGAGTGCAATTGCTGGGTAGTATGGTAAGAATATGTTTAGTTTTGTAAGAAAAGACCAAACTGTCTTTCCAGTGGCTGTGTACTTCTACCCATAATGAATGAGAATTCTATTGTTCTACATCTTCATCGGCTTTTGGTGCTGTCAGTGTTTTGGATTCTGGCCATTTTAATGGGTATGCAGCGATATATCCTTGTGGTTTTAATTTATCATTCCTTGATGACATATGATGGTGAGTATTTTTTCACATGCTTATTTGTTATCTGCACATCTTCTTCAGTGAGGCATCAACTCAGGTCTTTTGATTATTTTTAAAAATCTGGTTGTTCATTTTCTTACTGTTGTTGAGTTCTAAGTTCTTTGTATGTTTGGGGTAATGGTTCTTTGTCAGTGAACCTTACTTTCTACCTTTCATTCTTTTGAACACTTTGAACGGTATATTGTATGCATTCTTTACATATTTCAAACATTAAATAGTATTTAATTATTTAGGTAGTTTTTCTTCAGTTATGAAGATAACCAAGTTGGCCAAATATGGTTTTAAATTCTAGCAAGTGATTTACTGATGGTTAAATCAGCTAAATAAAAGTTATCCCGTTGCTAGAACTTAAACCAAAAGAACACCCAGCCAGGCATGGCGGTGCAGGCCTATAATCCCAACACTTGGGAGGCTGAAGGAGGATCACAGGTTCAAGGCCAGCCTCAGCAGCTTAGTGAGACCATGTTTCAAAATAAAAAATAAGATAGGCCTGGTGGTGTAATCTCACAGGTAGAACGCTCCTGGGTTCAAGCCTCAGTACCCAAAATTTAATTAATTAATTAATTTAAAAAGAACACCCTACAAAAGCCAGGCATGGTGGTGCAGGCTTGTAATCTTAGTACTTGGGAGGCTGAGATAGGAGGACTGCAGGTTTGTGGCCAGCCTCAGCTACTTAGTGAGGCCCTCTGCAACTTAGTGAGACTCTGTTTCAAAACAAAACAAAACAAAAAAGGGGGCTGGAGTGTAGCTTAGAGGTATAATGCACCTGGTTTCAGTCTCCAGTGCCACTAAAAGAAAAAAAAACCACCCCCCCAACCAAATCAAAACAAAACAAAAAAGAACACTGCACACAACTTAACTAAACAAATTAATCTTATTTACAGATGGCTTTAATGGCTGAGGAAAACTGATTTGGCTCAAGGCGATTTAATTAAGGCAATGTAGTTCCCATTTATCATGAATACTGTAATTAGATTTTGGTTCTCTTGTTCCTTCTGAGATCCATTTGTTTGATGGTATATTGGAAATGTTTAGGTCATTAGAACAGAATATACGAACTATGTATGAGAAAGTGGATTTTCTTGTCTTGAGGGAAAAAAATATACTTATCTAGTAATGCTAAGGTGAGACAACACACTTGACTCCATCAATCATTCAGTCTTGCTTTGTCCCCAAACAGGGAGATGGACCCAAAGGAAACCAGTTCCACAAGATCTGTCCACCTTTTGTTTTGACCAGAGGCACGCATATCCTGTGGTGAGAATTTCCAGAGGATTGCAAGGAGAGCTCATGGCCGAGTTGGCTTTTCCTATACAAAAACGAAAGAAATAATTAAAGACACAATTTAGGAGTTTCATCTGTGAAGGCATACAAAGGTATCTTTGAATCTGTGACGACTTGAATATTCAGTACTATCTACCAGTGATTCCTCACGGGTCACCTGAGGACTGGCATCTGTGTGGACAGGGATGGAGGGAGAGGTGTGGAGGCCCTCTTCAGGATGGAAGGGCTAAATGAAGTTCTGAGGCTGGTCTTTGTGTAGGATTTACTCCTAAGATGGGTGACTCCCGTTTCAGTGAAAACCAGAGACAACTGCAATTGGTTTTTTTTTTTTTCTTTCAAAATTTCTTGGACAATTTAAAACTGCTTGTTTGCTGGTGATTGCTAATGGCAAAAATGTTCATTTGTCTTTCAAATGATAGTTGCTTGAATGAAAAACAAGGACAGGAGAATACTGGGGAAATTGTTCTACTTTGCCCCTGGCCCTGGAGGAGAGGGGTGCAGATGAGAAAAAACAAAATAGAGATGGCTGGTGGGCCAAAGTCCAGAGACTTGTGGGCAAAAAAGGAACCCATATGGAACCAAGGACTGACTCAGGGGGAGCTGTGGGGGGTCATGGAGATTAACATAGGAGCAATGGAATTGCCCTAGAATCTCCCAGACACATGCATGCAAAATTTTCCAGACTTGCTGAGATTAACTTCAAAGAAGCCACAGGAACATCCTTGAGCCAGAATTTTCCTCTAGGCATGTAAACACTGCAGTTTCCTAGCTTGGTTTGCAGGTCCCAGCCTCTCTTGGTCCTACCTTAGAACCAGAGCATGGCCAGGAGGAGTCTCATCATTGCTGTGTGTCATCTCATGCTACGGTGTTAGATCCATAATTATGTCCATTTGCCACACTGACAAAATGTTCAGCTTTGCTCTCTTAGAGAAAGCCCTTGGGATCTCATTTATTGGACAGATTTCTGGGACCTTTCCTAATCTAACAGGTCTAAGGGCCATTTGGACATCCTAGGGGCAGGACTGGAATCCCCATAGCATGCACAGGGGCACTGAGGTGTGGCTTTAGTAAGCAGATCAACTGTGCCACTGTTTACACGATTTCAGGGGCCCTACTCCAAAAATCCTCTGCTCTAGCTGAATATCTGGAAATTGGAGTCAGAGTAGAAGTTTTAAACTAGGGGATTCATGGACAGATTGCAGAAGATCTTTTTTGAGATCTTGGGTTTAGTTTGTTTTATGAAGAGGTGGGGTGTGGGGTCCTCCCGACGAAGGGGGCCCCTACCCTGATCTCCCTGGAGCGTCTACCCCGAAAAGGGGATTCCCCGAGGAAAAGGAAGGTCGTGCCACAATGAACACACGATGGAGACTGAGCATCAGAGGACTCATCAGTTTATTACACGAGGGGCAAAGAGCTATATAGAGCAGAGCGTGAGGAGTGTCTCCTTGCAGGGCCAATCAGGGTAAATGTCATCTTGGTCATGCCTCTTTGGCCCAGTCCAAAAGCTGATCATGCACCGGTCATGCTACCAGAGACATATCAATGTCTTGATCACGCTGAGGAGACATCCCTTGTCCAATCCTGGTCTCTGGTAAACACTCTTAGGCCTCCACCCTCGCCACTTCCCCTCTGCGCCATCTTTGATGCCTTTTTTTTTTCTTTCTGTCAGGCGGGGCTACTGCCTTCTCTCTGGGGATCTTTCCCCACAGTGGGATAGGAGAGAAAGCATAGGATATCTGAGGAAGGTGAGAAGGAACCTTGAGGGTGCAAAAGGGTCTTGTGGGGACAGGAAGACCTTTCTTTTCTTTTCTTTTCTTTCTTTCTTTCTTTCTTTCTTTCTTTCTTTCTTTCTTTCTTTCTTTTTTGTGGTACTGAGGATGGAACCCAGGGGGCATTCTACCTCTGAGCTACACATCCAGCACTATTTTTTCTTGAAACATGGTCTCACTGGGTTGATGAGAGTCTTACTACTTGATGAGGCTAACTTGGAACCCCCGATCCTCCTTTCTCAGTCTCCCAAATACTGGGATTACAGGCGTGCACCACCACACCCAGTTAGGAAGACATACTTTACCTATGTGACAATTTTTTCATAAAGTGGAGGAAAAATCCCCACCCAGAAAGAGACCACTGGGTATGTGCCAGGTGGGCTGGCTGGATGAGCTGAGCTGGCCTGCCAGACTCAGTCTGGCAAAAATGGTCCCCCTGGAAAACTGTGCCAAATAAAGCTACCTAGTGAACAGGAAATAAAGACATGAAGCCCCACTGTTCAGGATTAGCTTTTTCTTCCCAAACCCTGAAGGCCAGATGCCACTTGCCAACTGTTTCCTTTCACAGTGTCCCTGCTATTATGATCCCCCAAGGACCTGTTGATGGCTCAAGAATGTGGAGGTCAAATGATAGCCTGGCCTGTTCAAAAAGGGGAATCCAGAATCAGCACAGAGCCTCATTGCAATTGTCCTCAGTCTGCCCAGTGTTCCAGTTGCCAGGTGAGTTTTCTTTGGGAATTCACAGACCTAACATTAGGGCTGATGAAAATTGGTGGTTTAGCAAGACCTTATTTCAAAATAAAAAGTAAAAATGGCTAGGAGTGTTGCTAAGAGGTAGAATGCCCCGGGCTCAAATCTTAGTACTACTACTACTGCTGCTACCATTATTACTAATAAACAATGCTCTAACCTACAAAAACTTGTCTGATGAAAGAGCTACTTTCTCAGAGTGATCTTTTCCATGAGCTTCCCCAGTCCCTGCACACATCTGCCCAGCTCCCAGATGTTTACTCGCTCTTGTTATTCTGCATGGTCACATTGGTTTTGGCAGTGAGGGATGTTTTGAAATTTTCATTAATCTCAGAGTTTTTCCTCTGACATAGAAGATGATTTACTGTAGATAAAGACCTAGAATCATAAGAGTAGGTCCTCCATAAATAGTAGCTGCGTGTCACATAAGATAGGCAATATGCCTCCCAGGTTATAGACAAGCGTGTATGTGTGGGGGGATTAATGAAAGTCATTCTGGCTGATGATGCTTGGAGATAGTCTTCGAAGCAGTGGTTTATATCCACAGCTATTCCATTTAAGTTACCCAGGGAGAGTTAAAACATAGCAACATGTGGAACCACCCCCTAGAAATTGTTTAATTGGTTTGGGCTGGTGACTGGGCATCATTCACCTTCAACAGCTTCCCCAGGGGATTATAATATGTTACCAGAAGCTAGACGTGGTGGTGCATGCTTATAATCCCAGTACTTGGGAGGCTGAGACAGGAGGATCACAGATTCAAGGCCAGCCTCAGCTACTTAGTGAGGCCCTCCGCAATTTAGTGAGACCCTGTTTCAAAATAAAGAATAAAAAATAGGGCTGAGGATGTAGCTCGGAGGTAGAATGTCCCTGGGTTCCATCCCTAGAACCACAAAAAAAATAAATAAATAAAAATAAAGTATATGGGAGGATCTGCATAGGTTCTATGTAAAACCATAAGGAACTCAGCATGCACAGATTTTGGCATCTATAGGGAATCCTGAAACCAATTCCCCATAGATACTGAGGGAAAGGATGACTGTACTTCAATTGTCTTTGAATTATTCTTTGCCAGTTAAAGACTCCAGCCCACAGGTTTTCCCAATGTTGTCCACCAGTAAACTCACTTTAACACTCATCACCTTTCAAAATCCTCATCTTTTCTTTATTAGTGGTGATCTTAAATGTTGTGTATTAGGAAAGCGCTCTGATTTAGGAAGATGTCACTGACCAGAAAAAAATCAAAGAAACCCATCAAGATGAATATACCCAGCAAAGGAGAGGAAAACAAAATCCAGAGCTTGTGTAAGAAAGCTAAAGATAATACTTTTCCACATCTGAAGAAAAAGAAGTCCTTTCTCTAAGACCTAAAAAATTTGTTTTAAGCTGGGTGTGGTGGTACATGCCTGTGATCCCAGTATTTGGGAGGCCGAGATGGGAGGATCACAGATTTGAGGCCAGCTTCAGCAATTTAGCAAGACCGTGTCTCAAAAAAAGTAGAGCTGGGGGGTATAGCTCAGAGATATGCCCCTGGGTTCAATTCCCAATCCCCCCCCAGTGTTTTACTTTTTTCTGCCTATGAATTAATTGCATGCTTTCACTCCTGGATGATTATTTAAATTAGTTTTACATTACTGCCTCTTAAAATAAACGTTTCTTAACTTCAAATATCCTTTCTAAAAAATTGGATAGCATTCTCCATCTCTATATCCCTACTGCACTAGGCTTGGTGAAGGTCTGGAGCAGGCCAGCCCAGGCCCCGCCTTTTCTTCTTCAACATGCACCCTAACCCCTTCATAGACTCCAGACTTCCTCTCGCTCGTCAAAACCCAGCCTGCCCGCCAACCACTTGGAGCTACACAAAGAGTTCAAGAGCCCAGGAAACAGCAGAAACTCCTCTCCAAAACAACAAATTTTAATGGTTAAAATGTTATTTTCTGGGGCCTGAAAAGCTGTCACAGACTTCTTTGTGAGACAAAAGCAATTTAAGATTCCAGTTAAGCCAGGAGTGGTGGCGCACGCTTGTAATCCCAGCATTCGGGAGGCCGGAGGATCCGGGTTCGCGGCCAGCCTCAGCTACCTAGTGAGGCACTCCACAACTTAGTGAGACCCGGTTTCAAAATAAAGAATAAAAAATAGGGCTGGGGGTGTAGCTCGGAGGTAGACTGCCCCTGGGTTCAATCCCCAGTACTGCAAAAAAAAAAAAAAAAAAAAAAAAATTCCAGTTAAAGCCTTTGTGAAGTGTATCTATTATTACCACCTTGCCACCGTTAGACCGTTAGATCACAAAGTCCTATACTTCAGGTCTGTTGGGGTTTAGTTTAGAGCCACCTTGTTTATGTAAATGAAGGAACAACAACCATTTACCTAATCCCAGCCCTTCACTCTATTTAGGGATCTGCTACATCATTTTGGTGCCTCCTTTCAGTTTACAGAAATCAAAGACAGATGATGCTTGATTTGACAAAAGCACTGGCTCTCATGTTTGACTTTGCATCCAAATCCCTGAAGGATTTATTAAAATGCAGATTTCTGGAGCCACCCCTAGACCCCAAGGTTTCTGCTACAGCAGGTATGGGGTGGGGCCCAAGCATCTGCATTTCTAACCAGTTCTCAGCTGTAATCCTAGTCATTCAAGAGGACCTCTGAGTTCTGGACCAGTCTCAGCAATTTAGTGAGGACCTGTCTCAAAATAAAATAGAAAAAATGCTGGGAATGTAGCTTAGTGGTAAAGTGCCCCTGGGCTCAATCCCCAGTAACATAAACACACATACACACACACACACACACACACACACACACGGGAAGCAAAATTGGTTCAGCCTAATTATGTAATTTTGGGTAGAATATATCTTTGCAAATTATATTGCCTCTGGGAAAGTTTGTCCTTTTTAATAAGATTTAAGTCTATGTCATAATGGAGCTACTATTATGTATAATTATAATTCACCAATAAAATATTTTTCAAAAATCTAATGTGGAGAATGATTTTTTTTGTCCTTGGGATAGGTGTTTATTTTACCCAGAATTTACCCACTGGGGACTGGAGCAATAAAGGGGACCACTTTCATGACACTCTGAATGAAAGAAAACTCAAAAGGATTTGACATAGCCGGGCGTGGTGGCGCACGCTTGTAATCCCAGCATTCTGGAGGCTGAGACTGGAGGATCTGGGTTCGAGGCCAGACTCAGCTATCTAGTGAGGCACTCCGCAACTTAGTGAGACTCGGTTTCAAAATAAAGAATAAAAAATAGGGCTGGGGAGCCGGGCGTGGTGGC
>PVLC010027680.1:10385-21766 GCA_004027655.1 Graphiurus murinus
AAAAAAAAAAAAAAAAAAAAAAAAAAAAAAAAAAAAAAAAAAAAAAAAAAAAAAAAAAAAAAAAAAAGGATTTGACATATCACGAGAGACCTGGGTGGTTCTGTTCGATCAAGGAAATAAACTGCTGAAAATTATAGTGCCTTCGACCAACCACCGCAGCTCAAAGTGGGTGGAAAGGCGCTTCATGTCAGTTCTCCAGAAGACCCTGAGATAAGGATGCATATGCAAATGATTTTTTAGTAACTGTTTCCAAGGAGACCTTTAAAGGGAAGGGGAGGAAGCAAAGTGTATGATGTTAGGCAAAGACTCTGCCTCAGCCCTGTCCTGTTGGGAGCTCTGGGGTGTGTTATGCCTCTGAGTTTGCCCCAACTTAAGGCCATGGAGCTGGGCTGTCATACACTGGTACCTGTTTTTACCTGGCTCTTCAAAGCACTTCCAGTAACCTAAGAGTGACCGTCCAAAAGGAGTCTCAGGTGCAGACCATTAGGACCAAGTGCACAGAAGCCAGAGGAGAGGCATTTCGAAGTGAAAGGACCCCAACGGGAGCTGAGAGGGCATTGTGTCCACTGTGGAAGTGGGCGCAATGCTAAACCCAGAGGGAGGGGACAGATTTTTTCTTTCTTTCTTTTTTTTTTTTTTTGGCAGTACTGGAGATTGAACCCAGGGGCATTCTACCTCTGAGCTACGCCCCCAGTCCTATTTTTTATTCTTTATTTTGAAACCGGGTCTCACTAAGTTGCGGAGTGCCTCACTAGGTAGCTGAGGCTGGCCGGGAACCCGGATCCTCCGGTCTCTGCCTCCCAAGTACTGGGATTACAAGTGTGCACCACCATGCTCAGCTGACAGATTTTTTTTTTTTTTTTTGCAGTACTGGGGATTGAACTCAGGGGCATTCTACCTCCGAGCTATACCCCCAGCCCTAGTTTTTATTCTTTATTTTGAAACCGAGTCTCACTAAGTTGCGGAAAGCCTCACTAGGTAGCTGAGGCTGGCCACGAACCCGGATCCTCCAGTCTCAGCCTCCCGAATGCTAGGATTACAAGCGTGCGCCACCACGCCTGGCTTGACAGATTTTTCTTAAAGCAGGGTGCAAACGTGTACTGAGAAAATTAGAAGAAGTGGGTGCTCTGTCTCTGGAAAAGAAAGAGGAAAGTGAGCCCTGAGTCCAGGGAGGAGGCTCACAACTGGCAAGTGCCTTCAAAGGGCCCTGCCCACCTCAGTGAAGTGTTTTATGTCCTTTGCTCCTTTCTCTGGGACTATGGAAGGAATCATATTTAGCATCCAATAAAAAATTACTTCCTACCTGGTAATGCCATTAAGATACCCCCACTTAGGCCGGGTGTGGTGGCACGCTTGTAATCCCAGCATTTGAGAGGCTGAGACCGGAGGATCTGGGTTTGCGGCCAGCCTTAGCTACCTAGTGAGGCCCTCTGCAACTTAGTGAGACCCGGTTTCAAAATAAAGAATAAAAACTAGGGCTGGGGGTGTAGCTTGGAGGTAGAATGCCCCTGAGTTCAATCCTTAGTACCAAAAAAAAAAAAAAATATATATATATATATATATATATATATATATACCCCCAGTTGATCAATAATCTTTGTTGTTGTTTTTGTTTGGTATTGGGGGTTGAACTCAGGGGCATTCTACCTCTGAGCTACATGTCCAGCCCTTTTTATTTTGAAACAAGGTCTGGCTAAATTGCTGAGGCTGGCTTAAACCTATAATCCTCCTGTCTCAGCTTCCCAAGTACTGGGATTACAGGTGCGCACCACTGTGTCTGGTTAGTGTCTGGTTAGTCAGTAGTCTTTTTCTTATTTTTTAAATTTTAATTATTATTATTATTATTATTATTATTATTATTATTATTATTATTATTTTTGCGGTACTGGGGATTGAACTCAGGGGCATTCTACCTCCGAGCTATACCCCCAGCCCTATTTTTTATTCTTTATTTTGAAACCGAGTCTCACTAAGTTGTGGAGTGCCTCACTAGGTAGCTGAGGCTGGCCGTGAACCCGGATCCTCCAGTCTCAGCCTCCCAAATGCTGGGATTACAAGCGTGCGCCACCATGCCCGGCTTAGTCAGTAGTCTTAAACACGTTATCACCTATAGTTGTGGGGGGATCAGAGGGTAGGGCATGGCAGAGAGTGTGGCCCATCCTGTACAACCCTCCACTGCTCTGTGACATCACATGGAAGAAGACACAGCCATCAGTGGTGACCAGAGCAGGAGCTCGCAAAGAAGAAGAGGAGGGGTCAAGTGGATGACTCAGGAATGGGGAGATGACAAGCCCCCTTCTCCAAATGCAATAGAAGAAAGTCACCTGTGAAGAGTGGGGGAAGGTAATGCTTGGGTTACAATGAGAGCTTAAATGTCACACCGGATGTGAGAGGTTCTTACAAGAGATTCTTATAAGAGATGATACCTTCGTACCTTGGCCTTGTAAAGACCAGTTATCAAAATGGTAATGGCACAAGGCATTGACTCTCAGAGCCAGATGAATGGATAATGAACAATCTTTCCAGAAAAATGTAGGCCAGGAATCATATCTAGCGTTTATATCTGACAAAATTAAAATTATAGTTGGGGTTATCATCTTTTCTTTAGCAATTTATTTTGACTGTAATTTGGTATTAGACAGTGTTATATACTTAGTAACATTAGTCAGCCTTATTAAAATGGATCTGATGACACAATTTTTTTCTTTAAAAATATTTTAAGTTTTTACTCTTTTCAAAATGTAGGATGACTAAATAGGAGGTACTTTGTCTATAGGAATTTCTTTGGGTAAGGTAAAATAGTGGGCTTTACTATACACATAATTTTAATAAATATATAAATATTAAAATTATATTTATATGGAAGCCTGCTATTTCCCTTCTATTTTCATATTATGAAATATTTATATTTGATGTATATATTTATATATACCTTTTTTATGTGTGTGGTACTGGGGATGGAACCTAGGGACATTCTACCTCTGAGCTACACCCCCAGCCCTATTTTTCATTCTTTATTTTGAAACAAGGTCTCACTAAATTGCGGAGGGCCTCACTAAGTAGCTGAGGCTGGCCATGATGGGATCCTCCTGTCTCATCCTCCCAAGTACTAGGATTATAAGCATGGACCACCACACCCAGCTTATATATACCATTTAAAACATTTATGTACAAAATATAAATATATATGAATACAATTTTATTTTTCAATTTCTCAAACTATATTTGGTAGTTCTTATAAAACCATGCAATATATGGATTGGTTTAGGCACTAGAGTATTATGGATAATGAAAATGGTTTGTGGTTTTGGCCTTTGTTCTTGGAAACTTTTCCAATTAGTAGCATCAGTCCACTTTCCCACTTCAGCAGATAAGGTATATTGAATGTAATTGAGTCTTTAAATGATGTTCGCCTTAGTCCATTTGGGCCATTATAACAAACTACCAGATACCTGGTAACTTATAAACAACATAAATGTCTTTATAATAGTTCTGGAGGCTAGGAAGTCCAAGAGCAGGCACTAGCAGATTCAGTGTAGGATGAGAGCTTCCTCACTCACAGATATAAAATGAGATTTTAATAGAAACTAAGATGACCTGCTCTTCACTTGCATTTAGCTCTACAGAATGACAATGGCTAACATTCATTGCGTTCTTGCTGCATACTGAATGTTTAGATGTCTTAATCCTTGGGATCTACTATAGTGTCAATTTTACAGATGGGGAAATAGAGACTCAGGAAGGTTTTTTTTTTTTTTTTCGCGGTACTGGGGATTGAACCCAGGGGCATTCTACCTCCAAGCTATACCCCCAGCCCTATTTTTTATTCTGTATTTTGAAACAGGGTCTCACTAAGTTGCGGAGTGCCTCACTAGGTAGCTGAGGCTGGCCTCGAACCCGGATCCTCTGGTCTCAGCCTCCCAAATGCTGGGATTACAAACGTGTGCCACCACGCCCGGCTCTCAGGAAGGTTTTAAAATTCATTGAAGCTCACATAAGTAGAGCAAACCCAGGGATATGAAACAAGCCTGGCCAGTTTCAGAGCCAGAGTTCCTGCCACAATGTGTTCTTTTTAGATTTATTTTGTATCCCCCCCAAACATATCTCTCACTGATTTGTTTCTGAGATTTGAGATATTGGAGAAAAAAGCATTTTATAAAATCAACCTAAAGGGCATAACATTAGATGTTCTGGAAAGGCTGCCTGCATCTTCTCCCCTCAATTTCAACCATACTGAAAAATCGAGTGGCCCTCTTTTGTTAGAGGTACAGAGTTCTGCAAACCTAGATGTACTGAACTGTAGGCAGTAGAATACAGGTCTTCTCCAGTTTGAGGACAATGCATTACATAAAAGATATTGGAGAGCCAGGTGTGGTGGCGCATGCTTGTAATCCCAGTACTTGGGAGGCTGAGACCGGAGGATCCGGGTTCGCGGCCAGCCTCTGCTACTTAGTGAGGTCCTCTGCAACTTAGTGAGACCCTGTTTCAAAATAAAGAATAAAAATAGGGCTGGGGCATAGCTCAGAGGTAGAATGCCCCTGGGTTCCATCCCCAGTACCTCAAAAAAAAAAAAAAGATATTGGAGCCAGGCCTGGTGGCGTACACCTGTAATCCCAGTACTTGGGAGGCTGATACAGGAGGATCATAGGTTTGGGGCCAGCCTCAGAAACTTAGTGAGATCCTATTTCAAAATTAAAAAATAATAAAAAGGGATGGGGGTATAGCTTGGAGGTATAATGGCCCTGGATTCAATCCCAAGTACCAGAAAAAAAAAAAAAAAGTGTATTGGTTTTTCAGTTGCATGGTCTTAGTGTTTGTGTTTCCCCCAAATTTATAAGTTGGAACCTATCCCCCAAGGTGATGGTATTAAGAGGTGGAACCTTTGGGAGGAGATTAGTTCATGAGAGCTCTGCCCCATGAATGGGGTTAGCACCCTTAAAGAGGCCGTAGGGAGCTTGTTTCCCCCTTTCATCATGTGAGGACATAGCTAGAAGGTGCCATCTATGAGGAAATGGATTCTCACTAGATGCAGAATCCACTGGTACCTTGACTTTGGATTTTCTAGCCTTTGAAACTGTGAAGAATAAATTTCTATTGTTTATAAATTACCCAGTCTCAGGTACTTTGCAAGCACAGTCTGAATGGACTAAGACACCAGTGTTGCTATAACACATTATCGCAAATATAGTGACTTGAATAAAAAAATCATTTACAGTTCTGGAAGTCAGAATCTGGAATGAGCTCCATAATTAATTAGGCAAAACACCAGGGTGTTGACAAGGCTGTTTTCTTTTCTGGAGGCTGTGGAGGAGAATCTATTTCCTTACATTTTTCCAGCTTCTAGAGGCCATCTGTGTTCCTTGCCTCATTGTCTCTTCAATTTTTTTTTTTTTTTTGTGGTACTGATCAGGGGCATTTTACCTCTGAGCTACACCCCTATCCTGATTTTATTTTTTATTTTTTATTTTGAAACAGGTCCTCACTAAGTTGTTGAGGGTGGTCTTGAACCTGTGATCCTCTTGTCACAGTCTCTCGAGTACTGGGATTAAAAGCATGTGCCACCATGCCTGGCTCCTTCCTCAATTTTCAAAGCCAGCAGCATAGCATTGTCACATGTCTCTGTCTTGTTTTCACTTTTTTTTTTAAGTTCTTTTTTAAATTATTTTTTATTTTTCAGCATGGATTTTTATACGTTTCTTGAGTACAACAGGGTTACATAGACATTTATGACATATCAATCATTGTCAGAACACAAATAGCACCACTTCTTCGTTTTGCACGTATAGCCCACATTCTTAACATAGCCTAGTCAAGCAAACTTTCTAGAGTCATAAAACCATAATCCTTTAGGGTCATATATTTACTTTCTAATAAGTAGGAGGGTCTTTCATCTACGCATCCTAGGAGCAATCTCTAGACTTTGAGACTCCAATGTAGCCCTAGCAGAAGAGTCAGTATAATTACTCATATATGCAAATAGCAACTGCCTGGGGGTAGAGGGCCCAGCTCCCACAACTCCCCTGTTTTTATTTTAAAATGCATGAAGGACTGTGCCTGTCTTAGGTCATTTCCTACCAAGTGCTTAATCTTACTGGTCACGGGGTCTCGATGAGTCATTCAACGAGCCCTGTCTTAGGTTGATATTGCCCTGAGAAAATCGAACCTATCATTGACTACCAGGCCCTGTGTGAGGCAGTGCTTGCATTTTTATTCCATGTAAATTCACTCTTACTCTCTCTCATTCTCCTGCTTCACTCCTCTCATTTACTTAAAAAAGTCAGGGATAACACAACCCTAACTCAAGCTCCACAACTCAGTCATATCTGAAAAGTCCCCTTTGTACTGGAAGGTTGAATATTCACAGGTCCTGAGGATTCAGATGTGGACATCTTTGAGGGTCTTTATTCTGTCTACCACAGAATTCTAGTTATATGGAATCACGATATGCCCTGAATAAGCAGTAGTGAGCAAACATTAGCAGTCCCTGTTCTCATGGGAACTTACAGCCTAAAGAATGTCACTATTCCTTAACCTCCCACAATCTTGAGCCCTCCTTACTGCCAAAAATATGAATTAAATGGGCTACCAAGGCCAGAAGTCATTTGATCCCTTAAGCTAGAAACTTCGAGTCAGATTCAGCTTTTTCTTGTTTTCAACTCCTATAACCAGTTAATTTCCAAGCCCTGCTCAATATAACTGAGATAAGACTCAAATATTTTCTTAACATCTTCACTAACATTGACCTCATCAGTTGTTGCTGGGATATCACAATTACTTCCTAACCAGTTTCCTGCCCCTAGTCTCACCCTACTTTAGTCTACTCTCCTTACCATGTCTATGGATAATGTGCTTTATTTTTTTGGTCCTGGAGACCGAACTCAGAGGCATTCTACCTTCGAGCTACACCCCCAGCCCAACTTTATTTTTTATTTGGAAACAGGGTTTTGCTAGGTTGATGAGTCTCACTACTTGCTGAGGATGTTCCTTGGACCTGCGATCCTCCTGTCTCAGCCTCCCAAGCACAGGGTTAAAAGCGTGCACCACCACGCCCGGCTGATAATGTGCTTTAAAAGGGTACTCTTCCTCTTCAAACTATTCACTAGTTCTCCACTATCCCTGGGAAATGAAAGTTTTCTGAGAGCCGGGCGTGGTGGCCCACACTTATAATCCCAGTACTTGGAAGGCTGAGACTGGAGGATGCGGGTTTGTAGCCAGCATCAGCTACGCAGTGAGGCTCTCCACAACTTAGTGAGACCCTGTTTCAAAATAAAGAATAAAAAATAGGGCTGGAGATATAGCTTGTAGGTAGAATGCCCTTGGGTTCAATCCCCAGTACCGAAAAAAAAAAAAAAAAAAGTTTTCTGAGGCAATCTATTCTGCAAAAAAGAACAAAGTTGGAAGGCTATCACTACTTGGTGTTGAAATAACATAAAGTTTAAAAAATTAAGACAGTAGTATTGGGACAAAGATAGACATGAGACCAGTGGAACAGAGTCCAGAAGTAGGGCCACACACACATGGTCAAATGATTTTTTTTCTTACAAAGGTGCCAAGGTAATTTAATGGAGGAAAGATAGACTTTTCAACAAAAGATGCTGGAACACTTGGACATCCATAGGCAAAAAGTGAACCTTAATTCATACCTTGCATCTTATACAAAAATGAACTAAAAAAGGATCATAAACCTAAATGTAAAGCTTAAATCTATAAAACTACTAAGAGAAAATATAGGGAAATATCCTTGTGACCTTGGGTCAGGCAAAGATTTTTTAGATCTGACACTGAAAGCACAATCCAGGAAAAAAACAACAACATAAATTAGACTATCAAAATTAAGAAATTCTGCTCTTCAAAAGACACTATTAAAGCCGGGCGTGGTGGTGCACGCTTGTAATCCCAGCATTCTGGAGGCTGAGACCGGAGGATCCGGGTTCGAGGCCAGCCTCAGCTACCTAGTGAGGCCCTCCGCAACTTAGTGAGACCCTGTTTCAAAATAAAGAATAAAAAATAGGGCTGGGGGTGTAGCTTGGAGGTAGAATGCCCCTGAGTTCAATCCCCAGAACTGCAAAAAAAAAAAAAAAAAAAGACACTATTAAAAGCCGGGTGTGGTGGTGTACGCTTGTAATCCCAGCATTTGGGAGGCTGAGACTGGAGGATCTGGGTTCTCAGCCAGCCTCAGCTACCTAGTGAGGCACTCTGCAACTTACTGAGACCCTGTTTCCAAATAAAGAATAAAAAATGGGGCTGGGGGTGTAGCTCGGAGGTAGAATGCCCGAGTTCAATCCCCAGTACTGAAAAAAAAAAAAAAAAAGATACTGTTAAGAAAATGAAAAATAAGCTACAGCCTTGGAGAAAATGTTGCAAAAACACATTATCTCCTAAAGGGTTTAGAGCAGCGCATATAAGAACTCTCAAACCTCAATGATAAGAAAACAATCCAGTGAAAAAGAGTCAAAAAAAAATTTTTTTTTTTGCAGTGCTGGACATCAAACCCAAAGCTTTGCCCATGCTAGTCAAGCACTGTGATACTGATCTACAATTCCATTCTCAAGGCAAAATATTTGAATGGCCATGTCACCAAACATATATAGATAGACAATAGACTCATTGTCATGGTTTGGACTTATAATGTCCCCCATAGGCCCAGGGCAACGGAGCTAGCCCACTATGAACTGAAATCATGAGCCAAAATAAACTTTTTCTCCTCTGAGTTGACTTTCTCACAGCAACAAAATCTAATGCACTTTCGAAAAGAGAGCAGCACTAGTTATTAGAGAAATGCAAATTAAAACAATAATGGGGGTACTCTAAACAACTATAATTGTTTAAAACAAGCCAGACAGTACCAGTGCAGACAAGGTATGGAACAACTGGATCTCCCAACATTCTTCCTGTTGGAAATACAAAATGCTATAAGCACTTTAGAAAATAGGCTGATGATTTCTTATAATGTTAAACATAAAATTACCATGTGACCTAACATGGACACTCCACTGAATATTTACTCAAGTGAAATGAATGCTTATGTTCACAGAAAAATCTTATTTGTCAATGGTTCCTGCAACTTTGTTCATAATTGCCTAAAACTAGAAAGAATCCAAATGTCCCTCAACTGGTGAATAGGTAAACAAACTGGTTCATCCAGTCAATGGAATACTACTCAATAATGAAAAACAAGAAAACTACTAATGTAAAAAAAAAAAAGAAACAAACAAAAAAGAAACTACTAATGTATATAACAACATGGATGAATCTTAAACATAGGCATCTGAAGGAAGCCTGTTGCAAAGGCTATATGCTTTATGGTTCCATTTATATGACTCTAATTTATGTGCCTTTCTGGAAAGGGCAAATCTATATGCATAGAAAACAGATCAACACTTTACAGGGACTCAAAGGAAGGGAAAGAGTTGGCTTTAGAGATGCATGATGAGCCGAGCGTGGTGGCGCACGCTTGTAATTCCAGTATTTGGGAGGCTGAGACCGGAGGATCCGGGTTCGCAGCCAGCCTCAGCTACCTAGTGAGACACTCCGTAACTTAGTGAAACCCTGTTTCAAAATAAAGAATAAAAAATAGGGCTGGGGATGTAGCTTGGAGGTAGAATGCCCGAGTTCAATCCCCAGTACCACCAAAAAAAAAAACAAAAACAAAAACAAAAAAACCCACACACATGATGGATTTGGTTGGAAAGGTGGAACAGTGCAATAACTTTATAGTAGTAGTGGCTACAAAATGTACGCATTTGTCAACACTCACAGAAATATATACTGAAAAAGATGAATTTTAGTGTATGTATATTATACTTTTAAAAAGTACATTACCTCACATAGTTATTATTTTGTGGTGAAGGTACGTCACACCTACTTTCTGCATTTCTGAAGAAAACAATACATCAGCCAGGGATGGGTGGCACCTGCCTGTAATCCCAATACTTGGGAAGCTGAGACAGGAGGATTTCAGTTTGGGAGACCCTCAGCAACTTAGCAAAACTCTGTTTCAAAATTTAAAAATAATTTGTAAGAAGGGCTGGGGTATACCTCAGAGGTAGAATTCACCTGGCTTCAATACCCAGTACCAAAAAAATAGAAAATAAAAAGATATTGTCCTTAACCACAGCCACATTACTGTACAATAGATTTCTATGTTGTAGACAATAACTACACAAACTTCTTTTTAAGTTTTAAAGTTAGCTGGGTAGAGTGGCACATGACTGTAGTCCCAGTACTTGGGAGGCTGAAACAGAAAGATGGCGGGTTCGAGTCCAGCCTCAGCAATTTACCTAGACCCTGTTTCTTTTCTTTCTTTTTTTTTTTTTCAGTACCAGGGATTGAACCCAGGGGTATTCTACCTTTGAGCTATACCCCCAGCCCTATTCTTTATTCTTTATTTTGAAACAAGGTCTCACTAAGTTGCAGAGGGCCTCACTAAGTAGCTGAGGCTGGCTGTGAACCCAGATCCTCCTTTCTCAGCCTCCCAAGTACTGGGCTTACAAGCATGTGCCACCATGCCCAGCTAGACCCTGTTTCCAAATAAAAGAGGCTGAGGATGTAAGTGAGAGATAGAATGCTCCTGGGTTCAATCCCCAGTTCCCAAAACAATCTATTAAAGTTTATGCTTGACTTTCAATGGGTATAGAAAAAAAATTTACTAATTGCAAATTAGGTCAATTATCTTGCAATTACATGAGCTTTCTTATTCCTCTAGAAAATCTTAGCCTAGTCATGAGTTTTCTTAGCATGCACATCTCTGCTGAGATGTTAGAGAGGAGGGTTGCAGTCAGAATTCTTGTAATCAGCCAGTGAGCTCATTAACAGGCCTGGAAGCCTCAAAGAACAGTGTGCATATAGAGTAATTTAAAATAAAAACAAAGCACCTCGTCTTGTGGAAAGAGCAGGCAATTAGGCAGCTCAAGTGAAGGGGATGGGCGACCCATGATAAACATTGCCCAGCCAACTAATACACACACACATTCTCATTCTCATTCTCTCTCTCTCTCTCTCTCTCTCTCTCTCTCTCTCTCTCTCTCTCTCTCTCTCTCTCTCTCTCTCTCATCTCCTGCAGTGTACCTGTGTCCCAGGTTGCCTCGATTGAAGCACCTGGGGAGTAAGGAGTGGGCCGCACCCTCCATATTCTGGGCCAGTTGGCTTTAACTGCCTGAAAAAAACTTATATGAAATCTCTCTCTTCACTTGGATGGAATATAATCTCGTGTCTTCATATACCCAGACGCACTGCATAGCAAAATATCCACATCAGGAAGAACGAATGGATGACTCCTCCTACTTATCTTTAGTCCTAAGCGTAACAAATGCTGCCAGAGCCCCGCCTGTCACCTGTGGTGCTTGTCATCCTGTACAGACAGACAGTCTTACTGCAAGCAC
>PVLC010027681.1:0-21416 GCA_004027655.1 Graphiurus murinus
ACGTCCTCTTCTTCTACACTCTCTCCTTCTGTTATATTATCCACTTTTCTAGTTTCAATTGCAATCTATACCCCCAGTGCTTTTCATTGCTCCTAAAATGAAGTTCTTACTGAGACCCATTCCTTCTTTCTCTTTTTCACAGGGGTCACAACAGTTTTGCCATCAGAACATTCTTACCCCCTACACAAGCTCCCGCTCCTCTTTGTTCTTCATACATGTTCCCCTCAAAAATCTCAGGCATGTCAATTCTACCTTGGCTTCCTGCAAATGCAAGATACCATTCATAAAAGCCTTGCTGAAAAATGCCAGTATAGATTTCTACATGCACCCATACATGAGTGTAAATGCTTATGAAAACATCCAGAAGGATACCTCGAAGATTTAAAACCATGATTATCTCTAGGTAAGAAATGTAGATTGGGTAGTCATGTGGTAATTTGAGTAAAAAATAGTTATTTATTCATATACATATATATATATATGAATACATATGTCTGAAATTTAAATAACATAACAACAACAAAAGGAGTAATTGCTGCCACAGGAGAGGGGAACTGAGTGTCCAGGGTACTACGTACTCTCTTATGGTGTTTACTGTTTTTCTTATTATACCACGTGCGTGCATTCCATTTTAAATTAGTTTTAAAAGTGGAGAAGGAAAACTGTACCTTTCCCATTTTCACTATGGTTTGCATGTATTCGTTAGCACGGCTCATCATCCTCTTCCCAAGACAGCTCTACTGGAAGGTCCAACATATTCAATTCTTATATTCATGGGATCAGGTAATGGCTGTGGTCTCAGGCAGTCTGTTATAAGTATGATAAAGGATTGCTTTTCCATCAGTCAGGGTCATTTGGGAGTTCGGCACATCATCAGCAGGTCTCTGAATATTAATATTAAGATGCATTAATTAATATTAAGATTAAGATGTAAAAGATGAGGTGAACAAGGTAGAGAAATTCCAGTAAATACTCCTATGTCACATTAGAGAGGTTTGCATGTACTTCCTCTGTGTGTGTGTGTGTGTGTGTGTGTGTGTGTGTGTGTGAGATACTGGGGATTGAACCTAGGGGCATTCTACCTCTGAGCTACACCTCTAATCCTTTTTGTTTTGTTTTATTTTGAAACACGGTCTCCCTAAATTGCTGAGTCTCAGTATGTTACTGAACATATAATTCTCCTATCTCAGCCTCCCAAGTACTGGGATTATTACAGGTGTGTGCCACCATGCCTGGCTTGCATGGACTTTTATGTGTTGAGAAGCCATCAAAGCCTTTTGAACAGGATAGGCTATCTGAAGAGATTGGAGGATAAGAAACAAGACAAGAGAGGATACAGGATGCTCAAATTCTCATGGAAAGGAGATGAATTTCTGGGAAATAGGTTGGGATAGCATTATACTAGTGTGAATAAAGACAGGGGAAGAATTCAAGGACATCTGTGAGAATTGGAATGGGTTGAAGGTGGATGGTGGAGGGAGAGGGAGAGGGAAAGGGAGAGAGAGAGAGAGAGAGAGAGAGAGAGAGAGAGAGAGAGAGAGAGAGAGAAGAGAAGAGAAGAGAAGAGAAGAGAAGAGAAGAGAAGAGAAGAGGAGAGGAGAGAAGAGAGAAAGAGAGATTGAAATTAGAGACACAGGTTTCTAGTTTGAGTGCAGGGGAGGTGCCAGGCTGAAATCAGTACATCAAGAAATCTGTGCCTCAGAGAACCCAGCGATGGTTGCAAAGGCATCTGGTATTGTCCTTCTGCCACCGTCTTAAAAGGGATTCTGAAGGGATTTTCTTTCCCTTGTTCCTCCAGCCCTCCACTTGCATTACTGGCCTAAGTGGATACTCACCAGCTGGCCACGTCCATCATGACAACCAAGTCTGAGAATTCCTGATTATACTTAGAGCCTGCGGAGCCACTGACACGAGCAGTCATTAGCAGACGACCCTATTGTAACAAACTACGCTTTAAGATGTAAACCGGGGGGTATTTTCCCTGCGTTGTCCAGAAGGAACATTCTCCTGCGCCAGCCTGGATTAATCATGAGAGAGCTTCTCAACATTCCACTGGTACATTTTCTCACCCTGGTTGTCTTCAGCGGTACGGAGAAACTCCCAAAAGGTTGGTTGGAGTAATCTTGTTTTCTTGTTGTTGCCTTCTCACAATCCTAAAGTGTGTGTGTGTGTGTGCGTGTGTGTGTGTGTACATGCTCGATGACCACTGATTCATAACATGATGGGCTTTGGTTTACTTGGTGATATAGAGTTAGAATGTATAAAGAAGAAACTCTATAAATAAGCAATTGATGGATGGTCTCTTCTCTGCTAACATTCCCATCCTAAGTCTTGCAATAAAAAGTTTAGCCATCCAGTGCCCATGGAGCCCTCTGTTCTAGGGGAAACATCAGCAGATAGATGGGAAGCTCTCAGGTCTGTTTTGTTTCTGTGTCTGTCAAACTTCAGGGTGGTCTAAATGGATGACTAAAACCTTTTCACACTAGATTTGCCAGGGATTGAATCTACCCCACTTTTGGACACCCAGAGTGTTTTATTTTGAACAAAAACCATTTCCATTTTCAGTCTCACTTTTACCAAATTCTTAACAAATATCTGAGTTGCTAAAAATCAGAAGTAGAGAAAGACGCATACGATGTACCAAAAGCCTAGGTATCAAAAGCCTAAAGACAGTGAGTTTTTGATATCTGATTTGGTTTAGCAAGAGCCTGCAAAGTTTTTTTTGTTTTTTGTTTTTTTTTTTTTACCCCCCCGAGCCTTTGGAATGTACCGGATGTAACACCACCTCAGGGGAAAGGAAAGCAACTTAAGAAACTGACAAACACCTGTTCCAGTAGCAAGAATGTCCACCGAGATCTGGTTTCTGGCCAGTGTATTATGAAACCGACACTAGTGTATTTCAAATCAGGAAGAGTGGAAAATACATGATTTGCAAAGCTACCCAGGGCTACATTGAAATCTTAAAAAAAGACATTAGAAAGCAGATTGAATGGGATCAATTAAAGAGTTTTCAAATTACATGTACCATGATACAGCAAGAAGAGTTCTGTGTTTCAGGACATGTTTTCCTTCTGTATTATTCTAAAATAGCACTGCAAATGTTTGTATTCTGTTTATTAATGAAGGCAGTATCTGTATATAGATGGGAAACATAGTTTTAGATTTGTGGTTCATCAAAAGTTCTGGAACCACTAGGTCAAGGTTCATGTGCAAATGTGAGACAGCTGCCCCAAAGGATCTGATTATATAGGCTTATTTTGTTGCTTCTCTTTTTCCATTTTACTTGAGCAGAATGGTGTCTTCAAACAAATGCTTTAAGGTATGTTCAGATAAAAGAGAATCTAGACCTTTTCAAACAGTCAATAATAGCCAGAAAGATTTCATATTGGCTTTCAATTATTTTACTACTTCCTGATCATACAGATGTCCGGGGAGGCATCACCTGGATGTTTGGACTTATGGATTGTCATAAATCATATCTGTGTTACTCTACACCATGCAGACACACAAAGGTGGCATGGCTAAATACTAAAATTTATTAAAATTCAGTCTTATCAGGAGCAGGACAATTAATTTTGATGTTCCAAATAAGAATTTGCCACACAAATAATGTGTACAAATAATTAGTGTACAAACTTTGCAGATAAAGTCTTAATTTAAATGTACACCATTTCTCTTCTGAAAACTTCAAAGTCCCGTGGCACAGAGGTAACATTGCCAAACCTCCTGGCTTTTAAATAAAATAATCCGATTGTTATTTCAACATTGTTTCTTATAGCTTAGTTATTGCTATAGTTAGGATTTAAAATTTTAAAACAAAAGTAATTTTGTTCTTAAGTTTCCTTTGTTTATTATAGAATCTGAATCAGTATGGGTTTAACATCAAATTTAGCCCAAAACACCATAGGGAAGAGAGCAAATATCCATTTAATACATACACCAGTTCTGAGAATAAGTAATATCATGAAAGCACAGCTTTAAAATTTTTAAATGTTGAAGTAAGGATTAAAGAACCATATGTTATATGGTTACTATGTTGTTATTTTAATACTATTGAAAGTATAATGAAAATGCTCCACCCTGCCTACCTCATAGTTGTTTTCTCTATTCTTGGCAGAATGTAATAACAAAAAAGAATGTTTTAGATGGCATACTTTTTCCTGTGTCTTTTATCATAATTAAAATCAAGGAAACTACATAACAATGAATTGTGAAATAATTGGTTATATTCAAAACAGTGCAAGATTATTTGGGGGATTCTTTTCTAACTCTGCCATTCATTTCCTCAATATAATTAATATCTAACTTTGCCATAAATGAAAGTAGTCAATGTTTTGTTGAATGGGTACCTCAATCACATCCTTCAATAACACTGAATGCTTTATTGGGGAGTATTCAGCACATGGTAGGGTATTGAATTCTACTGGAATTCGTGTAAGCAGCATGGGATTTATTTAATATGCACCAAGAACTCCTGTCAAAACTCCATTTTCAATCAGACCTAGAAATTTTTGGAGTCTAAATGATTTATCTTTAGATATATTTAAGTACCTCTTTTAAATTATATGTATACAAGGACAAGATTCACCGATTGGACATATGACTAAGTCAGTACCGGACACAGCTGTCATTGCAATCCAGAACATGGAGTCCTGGATGAATGTTTTATGTTGACGCACGTTGCAAGAGTTACTCATTGCATGCTTAAGGAAACAGCTGCCTCCAATATTATTGACCTTAAAGAACAGAAAGAAAGCAGAGATGTCAAGATTTATTTAATCTCTTTTATTTCCAAAAGTGAAGCATGTAACTCCTTAGTGAAATTGGACATGAGGTCATTGGGGTAGACTGACAGTGAAGGGTGGAAGGGGACTTGAGAGGAGTGGTCCATTCAGGAAGATGATAGAGGAGGATTTCAGGGGTGATCCAGAGGACTGGGGGAACAGCTTTATGGTAGTCCCGACCAGACGGTTGTTTTATTTGATCCAGCAGTGCTATATGCACATAGGGGTAGTGAGGACGTGAGGACAGGTGGTGGATTAATTCAGGACTGGTGCTTTCCAGGGTCAGCGTAGATAAGGAGTTAGAGGGTAAAGGAGTTGGGGTTATATGACAAAATTCTATGGGGTAGAGGTTGGAATGAAACAAGGATATGGAAGACTTGGAAGAGAATATTAAGACCAAGGTTTCTTTACCTTGTCCCAGAATCTTTCTGTGTGTCTTTGTGGAAAGCCCAGAGTCTCTATAAGCCTCCCCATTTTATGTGGAAACCTGACACAATCCAGTATTATGCTAATGTTGTCAATGGCTGATGTGGTGATCAGTCCTGAATAATATATATATGCATGCTTTATGTGGGTCCTTATGAATCTAGAACTTAAAGAAATGTCCCTAAGAAAAGCAATTTCAGAAATTCTAACAGACTGAACAAAAATACCTATGCCCAATGCCATACATGAAGGCAAGGACCAAGAGGTGTTCTGTGGTAAGAAATCAATGATACAGTGTTAATGCATGGTTATGGAATATTATTATCAATAATCCTTACAAGTTACAAAGGCATCATAGTTAAAAAATAACTTTTACAGGTTGCATCTCCAGTTAAATAGATGTGCCAGTTTCTAAAATATGCCAGATAATGATCACTATTGAATATCTTCTTTGGGGAACTTGAAAAATTTCCAATGCCAAAGTGTTTTCTTATGCTAAAAAAAAGTAATTACTTTCATGATTTTAGAGAAACATGAATATTTTCCAAGTCTCAGCTCTAATTTTATTAAAACAGAAAGGAACAAGTATACCTGGCTTCTCCACATACCCAGTCATTTGGTCTTGTCAATCAGCAGCTATTCAATTAGAAGTTAGCATGTCAATAGCCATGTCCTACAGTCCATAAAATACAAAGGAAGGGTAACAGCAGGCCCTACTCATCAAAGCAGCTGGTATTCAAGTTAAGTACTCTTTGGGTCCAGTAAAGTGTTGTGTTCATTTTCATGTATTTGTTATTCATGTAGTCTTTGGCTAGTGAGAAGAAATCGTGTCCTAGTTTAAACAGGCTCTGGCTGAGATGAAAGCTGGAGAGTAGAATGAAAGTAAACAAGAGACAATCTGCTGAATCAACAAAGAGCATTAAATGCAACTGTGTGATAGTGTCAATAAGAATTTGAAAGCAAATTTGGAGCATTTTGGAATATGGGCAAAGGGGATTTATCTAATTATATTCTACCTATAGAAACTGATGCTTATTTAAATCTTGATTTTTTCCCCCTGACCCTGTGTAACCAGGACAGAAGCCATAGTATATCTTAAAATTAAGAGATAGAAACTTAAAAATGACCATAACCTTGAAGTTCAGATATATCGCTTCCTACTATTGTGATGTATAGACTACTTATTTAGCTATTCTTAGTAGTATCTACCTTTATGCTTGCTGTGATAAGTAAATAATGAATGAAACGTAAAATGCAGGGCACATATCAGGTCTTGATCTTAATTTTAGAAGTTAATATGCAATAGAATCAAACCTCACATAAGACTTCATGTCAGTGAACATTATGGGAAGATGTTAATGTAATAAAGCTCTTAGCATCTGCTCATGTATTTCTCCATGTCTCAGATTCGCAAGACTTTCTAAGACTCACTTCTTTGATCTTAACTAATCTCAACAGAATTTGTGTCATCTCATTTGAAAGGTAATATTAATAATAAGACTATTATCTCTGCAGCTTCTGAATCTGTGTTTTAAGTGGAAAAAACTATTGAAGAAAGTATATTTTATAAAAATTACCTGTAGTATTTTGGGTTTACTTTGAAAACACAAAGAATACACATTTATTTTTAGGACTGTTAACATGTTGGTATATTTTCATTTTTTCTGTCTCATTTTTTAAAAAAAAAGCATGGTAATAATATTATTTATAACATTCTGCTGCCTATCATCTCTATCTAGCACTAAATCATAAGTATTTTTTGTATTATTATTACTCTTCAAAACATTACTTGCAGTGACTATCTAATATCCTGTCTAGATAATGGTATGTTGGGATATGCTTAATATCCACCTCTCTGAGAAATATGGTCCTGATTTGGTGTTCTTGATTTTCATAGTATAAATACTCCAAACCACAGCCAGTTTCAAGCTACCAACAAATATGGAAGATTGAGTCAGGAAATAGCATGTGTAGTACCCTCCTTTATATACTATTTCCAACATACAGATATAATAGATGAAAATAACTTGAAGAACATAGATCATAGTAGAATGTAGTTGAACAGGAAGTGATGGATTTTGAGCATTATTAGTTTTTAATATAACATATTTAATTACAAATTTATTTTTTAATAATGACTATAATGATCATGTCACAAAATTCCTGAAAATTTAACAACTGGCTCTTGCAAGCTTGTAGAAGCAGCTCCAGGAAAACTTAGAAGGAAGATAAATCTGTGTACTCAACACTTATTTCATTTCACTACAATTAGTACAATTTAGTGCAATTAATCTATTTTGTGCAGTGAAAGTCATCTATGTCCTTTTCCATATATAAGATTAGTTCTTTGGGATAGATTCCAAAAGATAAATAGTAACAGTAAATTAGAATGTGATCCAGAGACCAGAAGAACAATTAAACAGTCTGGGTTCCAGTTTTTTAATTATAAAATGAAATAACGCACAGTGTCCTGCATAGGCCAAGTGGGATTTTAAATGCTTTCCCTATATCCACTTATTTAATCCTCATGAAAAGATCTATTATTCAGGTTTTATTATTATCCCATTTACTGCTGGAGATACCAAGGTTAAGTGTGGGTGGTGTCCTTGTGGGGTTGGGAAGTGATGACCTGGGGTTTGGTAGTTTGGATTTAGACTGTCTCTTGGTTACCGAGGAGGGGACCCTGGGAATGTGGCCTTGGGGTGATATAAGGTCTCTCCTCCCCTGCACTCTCTCTGCTTCTGGCCTCTGTGATATGAGAGTGGAGCCTTGCCCTTCCCTTTCTCTCTACTTCCTGTTGCCATACTGTGAGCTCTGCAGACCTAGCCTTACATGGATTGAACACCAAAACTATGAGAAAATAAATCTTCCTTCCTCTAAACTGTGTGGTCAGTCGTTTTGGATGATAGCAGTAAGACACCATGATTGATTGCCTCTCAGTGTCTGGCTGCTCTACAGTCTTTCTAGACAGTGAAAGCTTTCAATATCATCAGTGAAACTTGTTTCACCATCACCTACATCCCACAAGCTTAATGTAATTGGGTTTTTATCTTTCAAAATCTACGTGACTATGCTATTGATTGCTTATTTCATTCATTAGCTATTTAGCAGAATAACTTTTTTCTTAAGACTTTCTCAACTATAAGTTTGCTTCTATTGCATTTGCAAAATTAACATTTCTGTGATATTGTGATTTATTTGCTAAAACTTTCTATTACAAAGGTAACATGCATTCATTTTTAAAAATCCTATGATACAGCAAAACAAAAGTATAAAATTACACATAAGCTCTTACCTAGGGCAGATGTGGTGGTGCACATTTGTAATCCTAGTACTTGGGAGGCTGAGACAGGAGGATTAAAAGTTCAAGGCCAGCCTCAGCAATTTAGCAAGACCCTTAGCAACTTAGTGAGACCCTGTTTCAAAATTTAAAAATTTAAAAGGACTGGAGGTATAGCTCAGAGAAAATATGCCCCTGGGTTCAATTTCTAGTGTCAAAAAATAAAAATAAAAAACAAACAAAAAGCCCTCATACCTAGCACGCCTAGGGATAGATGCTTTTAACATTTGATATTCATTCACTCTTATCTTCCCCTCTTTTTTCAAATATATGTATATAACATACACAATTGATTACTGGTTATATATTTTATATTTGTATGTGTGCCTATGTGTATATACATTATATGTATTTATTGTATATGTACACATATGTATGCATGTGTATAGTATATATGACTCTGGGTGTGTGTGTGTGTGTGTGTGTGTGTGTTCACGCATATATGTAATTTTCTCTATCAATGTAGGGGTTAGTTTCATCATTGGGAAAAGAGAAGCATTTAGACCACAACTGCTCTCTTAGGCTTCCTTCTAGCAAATGGAAAAAGATACCTCTGTGTTCTTCCTTTCCCCTTTAGTCTTCATTGTGCCACCAAATGATTATCTTCTCCAACTCATAATCTTGCTTCCTCATCATGAATCCCTCATTTGTCTGCTTTCTCAGGAACCCATTCCCTTAATTCCCTCCTCTTTTTCTCCAATATCCAGCATTATCCTTTTTACTGCACACATCAAAACCAACTTTTGTTCCTAGACTCACTTCCTAGTGCCATATACCCTCTCTTAAGAAATCTTCCCTGTCTACTTCCTGATCACCCAGAGGGGACTCTTGTCCACTGCAACCTTGCTTTTCTGCCCTGCCACTGAATCTGTAGGTACCAAATTCAATGTGACCTCCTTGTTAGGAAATTTAGTGGGGTCTTTTCTAATAGCTTTTATTTAATTTAACTTTTTGGCAGCATTTCATTCTCCCGGTTTCATGAAATGTATGCTAGTTTGTACTCTGCCAACATCCTCTGCTTGGTTTTCTTATTCCTGGTGATATCAAATTAAAGGGTTCAGAAAAATTCCTTATCATGGTAAAAATACTGTTATATTCTTGCTTTACTAATAATTTTTCCAATTGGTAATGGGTAGTAAATTCTATTATTTTTGACATCTATAGATATCCTTTATATGTTCCTATAATGAATCCTACTTAAAGGATTTTTCTAATAAATTATATTTCCATTTTTGTAAGGATTGTTTTCTGTTTGATCATATAGTGGTAACTTTAAAATATACCATTGGACTTCAAGGGAAATAAAATCAGAGTATTATAGTGATACATGCATACCCATATTTATAGCAGCCACAGTATAATTCATAGTAGCCAAATTATGGAACCAACTTAGGTGTCCAACAACAGACAGATGAATAATGGAAAAGTGGTATATATATTCACAATGGAATTTTACTCAGCCATAAGGAAGAACATAATTATGTCATTTGCAGGAAAATGAATGAAACTAAAGAATATTATGTGGAATCAACAGTCTCAGAAAGTCAAGGGTCATATGTTTTGTTTCATATGTGGAAGCTAGAACAAAAATAGAAAACAAAAGAGACTTCAGTCTCTTTTGAATGAGAGGAGAAAAATAGTAGAATAGTGAAGAGTATTGGGGGAGTCAGGTGGGGAGGGGAAAAATGAATATTGAAGAAGGGAATAGTTCAGGTTATGTCCATACAAGGGAGGCAGAAGGGGGAGTGGGTGGTACACAGGGAAATACGCCAAGTGATATGTGTATATGTTTTTGTAGCACTTTGCGTCTTGCTCTGATATATAATTACATTGCACCAATAAAAGTATAAAAATATATATACCATTGGACTTGATTTGTGGTACATTTGTTCTATTTTTTTAAATTAGGATTTTACATCTTGCTTAACTTATACCAGCATGTGTTAGTTCAAAGGCTGACTTGGGAAGCTGTCTCTATTCTATATTCCCTGCAGCTTTTATAGGACTTGAGACATAATTCTTTCTTAAAAATTTAAAAGAATTTACCTAAAACCCTCACTTTTATTTATTTTTTTTTCAAAAGTACCCTTTGATAGTACAATTGCTCTCTTCTGTTGGTCCTGACCATTTTACTGCAACATTTTTACTACATTCTGATGTGTTGTTTCTCAGTAGTTTCCCCCTTCTGAATGCTTTTAATTGCAGTTTTGATTTCCCTTCTGATGTTAAAATTAGAACAATTTTGACTTAAAAGTTCTTAATTGTTTGGATTTTATTTTTCAATAAGTTATTCATTAGTGTTTAGTTATATTGAATAGTGATCCAAGAATGTGACTTACATAACTTATGTTTCTGAAATGTATTACATTTTTAGTTTTCATAAGAATTGGGGGGGGGTACTGGGGATTAAATCCAGGGGCAGTCTACCTCTGAGATACACCCCCAGCCCTATTTTATTTTTATTTTGAAACAGAGTCTCATTAAGTTACTGATGGCCTCACTAAACCTCACTAAATTGTTTGGGCTATCCTCAAATGAACCTGATATCCTCCTGTTTCAGCCTCCCACATAATAAATTATAGTTGGGGACCACCATGCCTGACTTTTCATAGGCATTTTTAAATATATGTCATTTATCAAGGTTGAGAGTTTGATGTGTCCATTCTACTTGATCAATTTTATTCTATCATTCTGTTTCACTATATATGTATTTGTATTTTTGTCTTGCCCTATAAGCAAGATAAGTACATTTTAACAGATTTTTTTATTATGATAGAAAATATAGACTCTGTGTGTGTGTGTGTGTGTGTGTGTGTGTGTGTGTGTGTGTGTGTGTGGTATTGGGAATTGAACCCAGGGACATTCTACCTCCCATCTACACCCCAGTCCTATTTTATTTTTATTTTGAAACAGGGTCTCACTAGGTTGATGGGAGCCTCACCACTTGCTGAGGCTGTCCTCAAACCTGAGATCTTCCTGTCTCACCCTTCCAAGTACTGGCATTACAAGCATGCATTACCATGCCCAGCTTTGAAATCATTTTTTTTAAAGCAAGGTTAAAATCCTCTTTGTAGTTTAGTAAATTTTCAGGACTTTTGAATGTGTCGTCTGTGCTTCACTTTAAGAAATTTGTTTTCTAATTGTTGCATTTCTACATGTATGTTATACCAGGGCTGTTCATTCTAATGTTTATATCTTCTCTAGTCTTACTTTTATTTGTTTGATTTATTAGTTTCTGAAGGAGCTCTATGTATTCTTGTGATTTTAGTTTTACTTTTGGCTTTATTTATTTTGAGTCTATTTTTAAATAATTTTCATGATTGTTGCATCTCTTTGCTGGATTATTTTTTATCACTACATAAGTAGTGTTCTCTTTTGCCCCATAAATGCTGATCACCTTGCATTTTTTTACATATTAAAACTATGTTACTGTATTTTGGATAATATTGCTTTGTATTTATTTTGCCTTCTTTTTATTTTCAATGCTTCTATTTTATTTTGTGTAGCTGTATCTTTATGCTTGACTGTCATTATGCTATTGGCATTTCTATGGTTTCTGATATATTTGGACTTGTTCCTTCTACATTATTTTATGTCTTTTGTTAAACATGACTTTCCTTGTCTCCTTTTTCTTCCTGCTGTCATCTTACTGTTTATGGCAAAGAGCTTGGCATATTTTAAGTACCCTCTGAACTTCTTCTTTGTGCCTTCATCTTATCTAGGATTTCATTTCTCTCTCTCTCTCTTTCTGTGTGTGTGTGTGTGTGTGTGTGTGTGTGTGTGTGTGTGTGTGTGTGTGTTACTGAGTATTAAACTCAAGAGACATTCTACCTCTGAGCTACACCCAGGTATCAATTAATTAACTAACTAACTAATTAATTTATTTATTTATTTAGAAACAGGGTCTCACTAGGTTACTGAGAGTCTTGCTAAGTTGCCAAGGCTGTCCTCCATCCTATGATCCTACTATCTCAGCCTCCCAAGTATTGGGATTAGAGATGTGTGCCACAATACCTGGCTTAATTCCATTCTTTTTTAAACATAAAAATTAATGATTTTTATTTAATACTCGACAACAGGTTAAAATTGCAATTATTTTTCACCACCATGGATGCTAACTCATGTTTCTTATAATGATTTTTTCCTTGGGCTACAAGTTATTTCTTATTGAGTTTATATACATTAGTAGCTGTTTTAGATGATACCCAAAAGAGGCAAACACTTTCTTTATTCATCTGTTTGTAGATGTCTTAATTTTGACTTCTTTAAGATTATTATCTAAAATGACTATAAAATTCCAGCTAACACTTTTTTCAGGACTGTATATATCACTTTATTGTCTTTGGTATCAATTGTTGCTGAATAATCTCAGGTCAGCCTAATGGCATTCCATTAATTGTTAAAGTATTGGCTTTGTCTTCCAAGTAGAGTTAAATTTTTATTCTATTTTTAATTTTTATTGTTTTAATCCAATGTATCTGGGTATACATTTCTTTTATTAAAATTCTATCGACACCTTCGATTTGAATATTTGTGGCTTGTTTTCAATTTTGAAAAATAATTAGCCATTCATTTCTCTATTGCTTCTAGGCCACTGCTTTATTTCTCTGGAGCTTCTACTGAAAGTATACTGGTGCCCCTCACTCTGTACTTTGTGTCTCTCAACTATTTTTGAATACTGTTCATCTCCTTACTTTTTTGTATTCCATTTTGCACATTTTAATGATTATTTTATTGGCAAGTTAGGAAAAGGGGGCCCTGATTGGACATTGCATACAAAGAGAACCATTTAACTTGTCCTTTGCGATTGGCTTCTTTCACTTAGCTTATTGTTTCTGAGCTTCCTCCACGCTGCAGAATATAATGATACTTCATTATTTTTATTGTCAAGTAATATTCCATTGTGTAGATGCATTATATTTTGTTTCCCCATTCTCTGTTGGTAGACATTCAAGTTGTTTTCATCTTTCAGTTATTGTGAATAGTGCTGCTATGAACCTGGGTGTACAAACATCTGCTGGAGTCCCAACTTTCAATTCTTTTGAATATATACCCAGAAGTGGGATTGCTGGATCAAATGATAATTCTATTTTGTTGGCTTTTTTTTTTTTTTGAGGAACCACCATAATCTCTTCCATAGTAGTTGAACAATTTCAACTTCTACTAGCAATGCACAAGGGATCCAATCTCTCCACATCCTCATCAACGTTTGTCATCTTTCTTTTGATTGTAGTCATGCTGTGGGTGTGAAGTAGGGTTTTGCGGTTTTGATTTGCACTTCCTTCTTGGCTAATGATGTTGAAGCCTCTATTCATGTGTTTATTGGCCGTTTGTGTACTTTCTTTGGAGAAATGTCTATTTAGATCCTTTGCATATTTTTTTATTTGGACTACTTTTCCTTTTATTATTGAGTCTGTGTTCCAATCATATTAAGTTCTGAATTCTCAACAAACCTGATGAAGCTTAAGTTCCAGAACCTCCTATTTGCAGGAACCCCTTCTAAGAGCTTCCATGGGCTCTATGACTGTATATTTTTATGAAATTTGGGCAAAAGTTGTTCTTAAACAATAATTGTTAAGATTCCTGTCCTTTCCCACTCTGAATTCTTTTAATTCTTTTCAGACTCACTTCTGTTCATGTTAATTCTTATTGGGGTAGCCACAGGAATTTTGTGTTAACACCTTTTTTTCTTTAAAAGGGGCACCCACACCAAGTGCTACATGTATGTAAGTCCCTATCCTCCTAAACCTCATTATGATGTGTGATTACAATGCATCAATAAAAGAATTTTTAAAAAATAAAAAAATAAAAGGAGCACCCAAGTTACATAATGTTGGGCCCCACAAAATCTATGCCTGCTTCTTCTCATATATAAGGCTCTCCAGATATCCTTCTCTTGTGATTCTCAAATACCTAGTTTGAAAGCAGAAACAATGGTTTCTTCATGAAATCTTTATTTTTGAAAAATTTCTGCTCTGGGGAGATAGGATCTTACTTAGATATGTGATGGCTTCTGACTGTGTAAGGAAACATTAGTAAACAACATTCTAGAATGTTCTCCTTTGACGTCTCCTCTCCTTTAGCTCCTGTCATCACCACTCCTCTTGAAACTGTGGATGCCCTAGTCGAAGAAGTGGCAACTTTCATGTGTGCAGTAGAATCCTATCCCCAGCCTGAGATCTCCTGGACCAGGAATAAAATTCTCATTAAGTAAGTATTCTGCCTTATTCTGGTAAGAGGTTGGCTGCTGCCTTACAGTTTACCTCTGACATAAATGAAACCGCAGCTATTCTATTATTCAGAACTCATTCAAATCTTCCTCTTATCTTTTTCTCTACCTCAACAATGACAAATCATCCATTTTATCTGTTCATGAAAGCCAAAAACAAAACAAAAAAAAATCACAGATGATGCTCTAATCTGCCGTCTTCCTCTGCGACCTCAGGCTCTTTGACACTCGGTACAGCATTCGGGAGAATGGGCAGCTCCTCACCATCCTGAGCGTGGAAGACAGCGATGATGGCATTTACTGCTGCATTGCCAACAACGGTGTGGGAGGAGCTGCTGAGAGCTGTGGAGCCCTGCAAGTGAAAATGAGTGAGTGCGAAGCAAACCAACCATTGTGTTAAAGTTCACTTATGCAGCTTGTTTTTAAAAATGTTGATTTTAATTTTAATTGACTTTAAAATCGACTTGGCGCAAATTGATTTTTGTTTCCTTCCTTCCTCCCTCCTTCTTTCCCTCCCTTCCTTCCTTCTTTTCTTCCTTCCTTCCTTCATTTTTTTCTTTCTTTTTAGCACTAGGGTTTGAACACAGGAGCATTCTACCTCCAAGCTACATCCCAGCTCTTTTTTTTATTATTAGAAAACGGTCTGGCTAAGTTGCTAAGGCTGGCCTCCAACCTGCGTTCTTCCTCTTTCAGCTGGGATTATAGGTGTGCACCACCATGCCCAGCTGACTTGGTGCATTATTTTGAAATAGCTAGAAAATAGAGCCTTCTTTGTGCCTGGAGACTGCATTTACATTTAAAGCTCAACCTTCAAGCCAGTTCATGCCACACTTCTTATTCTTGCCACCAACCACCACCTTACTAAAACAATCCTTTAGTTATCTTATCTGTTCTCATTTCCTCACCTTCCCATGACTTTTTATTTCCTCCACCACCCTGACTTCTTTTGTTGAGAACCTCCCCCTAAAACCTTTATCATACCTTTGAAGCCTAGTTCTATTACAACCAAATGCCCTTTTAATCTCTAATCTCTTTGCAGGCATATTTACACTTTTGCCTTATTCAAACTTGATTTTCTTCTGAGTTGCTTTCTGCTTAAATAGGGGAAGTTCAATTTTCCCCACCTTGGTAGCTACAGGGCTACCAAGTATTGATGGCAAACCTCCTAGCCCTTGTTGCTACTTTTAAGCCATGTTTTTCGTGTTTCTGGGCAAAGTATTTCCTCTCAAGAGGGCCAATGCTGTTCAGACCATTTCTCTTCTCAGACCCTATTCATCATGTCATCTACTCACTCACACACACACTCCTCATATTTATCAAATACTCTGACTCCAGGCACATTATCTTCCTATATTCCCCACTTCCTGCCGTCCATCCTAAAGGATTTTGACAGTCATTAAAGAGAACCACTAGCCTCCCCATCCTCACAATTCCTTGAGCCCCACAAATGCAGTGACCTCTTCATCTTAACTTTTTATCAGCCTGTCCAATCTATGACCCATACTTGACCTTGACACCCACTGGAAAAGGTCTGCATTTTAAATCTTAAGCTTCATTGTGTACATATCCCATAGTTTTGTAAACCCTTCATCACAATGGAATTTTACTCATCCATAAAGAAGAACGTAATCATGTCATTTGCAGGAAAATAGATGGAACTGGAGAACATTATGCTAAGTGAGCTTAGTCGGTCACAAAAAGTGAAAAGTCAGATGTTTTCCCTAGAAGCTAGGGCGAAAACAGGACATAGGAGGGATTCCAGACAAAGAAGGAGAAACCTTAGATGAGTAAAGAAGATGACCTCACTGAAGGAGATGGGAGGGGAGAAGAGGGAAACACCCTACTTCACACAATGTTCATTCAAAGTCAGTCATTATGCTGAACATGAGAAGGAGGAAGAGGGGAACGGATGGGGTGGAAAGTGGGGAAGGGCTAAATGAGTGATATGTGCATGTATGCCTCTACCATCCTGACCTCATCAAGATGTATGATTACAATGCACCAATAAATTTAACAAAAATAAAAAAGAACCAGCCTCAGCTACCTAGTGAGGCACTCTGCAACTTAGTGAGACCCGGTTTCAAAATAAAGAATAAAAAATAGGACTAAGGGTGTAGCTCAGAGGTAGAATGCCCCTGGGTTCAATCCCCAGTACCGCAATAAATAAATAAATAAATAAATAAATAAATAAATAAATAAATAAAAAAGAGAAATGGAAAAAATTCCTCAGTAAGGCCCCCAAAGCTCAGGAAATTAAAACAAAAATTAATAAATGGAATGGCATTAAACTAAAAAGTTTCTGCTTATCAAAGGAAACCATCAAGAGTCCTAAAGAAGGAGCCTTTAGGAATGGGAGAAGATCTTTGCTTAGGTATTTCTCTGATAGAGGACTAATATTTGTATATTTTAAACATTATGGTGATAAGCCAGGCCTATAATAAATGCTTAAGAAGATTTTATTTAATAAATGAGTTAAATAAAAGAAAAAAATCTTAAGCTCCAGTATGCTATTCTCCCACCAGGGACCCTTTTTTGTCTAACTTCGTTGGATGAGGAAAAGTCTCCACACTCATGACTTGCTACCAAGGGAAAAGCACTAACTGCCCCTGTGTCTTCCTCAGCTGAGATCAGTGTCTAAGTCTCTTTTATTTCTTTACTTCCATGGTACGTGCTCTCATTACCCACGCAATCACATTCTCTTGTTTCAACTTCTCTGTTCTTTTCTCCTTGATTCCTCTGTTCTCCTTTCCACTGACCCCCAATTGGCATCTTATTTCTTTCATACTTAGTTCTCTCTCCTACCTGGTGGTGTAACATCAGACATGCCCTTACCAACACTCTCAAATTCCATGACCTCCCGTGCTGCATTGCAAACTGTTGACCTTGTAGTAATGTAACCTTGATCTCATCTGACATCACACTACTAATAGGAAAATGATATGAATACATATATTGCACCATACAAACTGGTGAATCTAGGTCTTCCTGGAACTTTATTTATTATATTTCTGTGATGTTTTTAGTATTTTTACCTTTTGTTGTTGTTTTGCTGGAGGAAATCAATAGGTACTTTTTTTAGAATTTAAGCCTCTTAGAATGTTTGAATCTTTGTAACTGGAAGTCTTCAGTTTGCCTTTACTCTTGGATGATAGTTTTGCTGACTATAGATTAAGAGTGTAAAAAGCTTTTTCCCTTAAGTAGAAATTATTCATTGTTATTTGACATTCTATATTGCAGATAAAAACCCTTATTATTTCTTTACAAGTAAATCTGATGTTTATCTTTCTTTAAAATTCTAATTTTTTTATTTCTAGAGTTCATAAATTTTACAAATTGACAAGAACATGTTCAGTGGTTTTAGTGTTTTTATTCCTCTCAGTTTTAGAAGGTCTTTTTTGATCTAAAGTTCAAAGTGTTTTTTAAATGAGGTACATTCCCCTTATTATTCTTTTTTCATTTTATTCTTTCTTTTCTCTTATTCTCAAACTCCTACCAAATATCAAATCTTCATTTTTAATTACTTATGACTTCAAGTTTTTTTTCTCATTTTTTCTACACTTCTTTATATTCTCCCCTCTTGGAGATTTCTTTAACTTTTCCTTCTATATCATAAATTTGATCTTTTGTATGACCATACATTATTCTGTCATTCTATTCAGTATTTGATAGTAAAAACCACTTTTCAGTCAGGTGTGGTGACACATGAGTATAAGTCTAGTACTTGGAAGGCTGAGACAGGAGAGTCATATGCTCGAGGCCAATCTCAGCAACTTACTGATATTCTCAACAACTTAGTAAGACCCTGTTTCAAAATTAATTAATTAATTAATTAATTAATTGGGCTGGGGAGTGTGGCTCAGAGGTGGACTACTCATTTGTTCAATCCCTAGTATCCCCTAAATATTAAAAATCCCATATTTTTTTATTTCAAAGAATCACTATTTTTTCATAGCAAACTCTTTTTGTCATATGATGCAATATTCACTGAAGCTTCTTAAAGATATCATTGATGAATGTTTTTTAAAAGAGTATTTTTTTTCTTTTTCTTACTTTATTTTTGTCTCCTCTGGGATAAATTTTGCTTTTATTTTGATTTCTTTCTTTATGTATTTCTCAAATATTTTGTTTATTCATAATGGAGTCTTAATCAAAATAGGAAACCAGTGTGGACAGTGGGACTTTGTGGAAAGGCTAATTTAGTGCTCACCATGAGGAGGTAGGTGAGTATGTGCCCACAAGCAGACTTTTTTTTTTCCATGTAGAACAACAACAAAAAATTAAGTAGAGAAGTTGGGATAGTTTCATTAGTTAAATAATGAAGGCTTAATTCTGAGACTCTACCATTGCATTAAGTATTTCACTACTTCACGGTGCTCCCTTTCTTTCAAATACTTCCAATTATCTCTCTAGCACTAATACTATTGATTCTATGATTTTTGTTTCTCTTCCTTTTCCCTCTTCTCTTTAGGATAGCTCACCCATTGGTCAATGTATTCTAATGTGATTATCCTCATTGTTAGATTCTTGCGATGCCTTCGGATTGCTCGGAAAGAGCTGTTTCATGAGACCCTCAAGGTCTCTCATCCCAGGCACTACTCCAGCTAGCCTAGGCCCTCCCCCAGTACTTCCCTCTTTAAACTTCCTAAGGTTTATTAACTAAGGGCTCAATGTTGGCACAGCAGGATACTTCTAGCATCCTGCTTCAACATCGTGGTCAGTTCTGATTGGTCAGTACTCATGACTCCACCATGAATTATGTTGCCTTAATGTGAGGTCCCTGGATCCACATCAGAACTCTACTCATTCCTAGATTCCTTTATGTTCACTTTCTCATAAGGGTTCTCCTTACCTCCTACCCCACAGATGACCAAGACGATTTCACTGAGGATATAAGAGTAATTTCCTTTAAACAGGCAAATTATTCCTTAGGTCTCCCATGTAAGATATTATCTGTGATTTGGGTTTGCCACAAGAATCTTGTTCAGGGAACCCAATGAAAGAAATAAATAACTCCGTCTTTGACAATAACAGGAATATGGACTCCCAAACTAAGCTTTGGCCAACAGCTATATGGCAGTTCAACTCGCAAATGAGGTGCCTGGCCAGTGTCTAAAATCAGGGTATTTGCTATTGTTGATTAGAAACAGAATTGAAGGCCATGGATAGATAGTATATTTTTAAATCTGTCTTATGTTTTTACCATAACATGGGACCATACCAACTCTGGTGATAAATTGTCAGTGCCCACCCTGCAGTATACCTTCTCCACAATAAATGTCTAGATTAAAAGTCAATAGGCTATATAGTCTTTATAAACATCACTTACAATCCCCCCCACGACCATATACTGATATAGAAGGAAAATGAGAAGTCCTGATTTCATGCTCTCCTCTATCAAACTGGCAAATTGGTTATAGCACATGATCTGAAACAAGTAAAATATGACCATGTTTCAGTAGTCTAACCTGCAAAGATATCCCTTTGTTCTGTATCTATAAGATCACGAAGGACATCATGTAGTTTTAATTATTTTATGACTGTTTCAAGTAGTAAAATATCTGCCATTTTGAACCTATCACTTCTTCTGTGTATTAAATTTAATAACTTCTTTCTTTTAAAGCTTTATTTTAGAGAAAAATTAGCTGACATTAACTATTTCTTCTGAAAGATTAACTTAAGTGTTTGACAGAACAGTAAATGACAGGAGTTTGCTTTACAGAATTGAGTTCTCCCAAATTATATGACAGAAATTTTACTGGTTACTAAGTCACTAATAAATAATATCTGATTTGTGTCCTACAGGATAAATGTATATCATTATTAAACATCAACTTCAATAGTCAAATTAAAAGGAAACTAAGTATAAAGAAAGTTATAATTCAAAATTATATGGAATATACTTATGTCATTTTTTTTCAAATGTTTTCTTGTCCATTGTTATAAGTTGAATAACACTTATTATGTTATGGTGGCAGCTCATATTAATCAATTTTTATTAACTATCTTTTAAAGTGGAGAATACTATGGAAGCTTCAGCCATCTAATATGTTTCATAAAATTTTGTTATGCAAAAAGACCTTAATTGGAACAGAAATAACCCAACCATTTAAAAATTATTTGTTTGATATCCACCAAGAATGTGTCTTACCATTTGATGAATGTTGTACTGTATTATGCCTAAGATAATTCTTGAAATGAATATTTAAAATTAACTAGAAAATTAAAACTCTAAGTTTAATTCAGTCATATTGCTTTTTTAATTTTTATTTCTCTATAGAACCTAAAATAACTCGTCCTCCCATAAATGTAAAAATAATAGAGGGATTAAAAGCAGTTCTACCATGTACTACAATGGGTAATCCCAAGCCAATGGTGTCCTGGATCAAGGGAGACAATGCTCTCAGGGTAAGTGATTATTGTGTTAAATTGTGTATATAACACATATTTTAAAATATGACAATCCCTTGAACACTCAGTTACATGATCATAAACTTCTAGTATAACATCGCTTTTCCATATATATTTTAACCAAACTTAAATATTTCTATTCCCATTTATACAAACCATAAGGCATTCCAATTGGGGCTAGCTAGGGAAAAAAGAGAAGAAAAAGAAGAAGGAGGAGGAGGAGGAGGAG
>PVLC010027682.1:0-21434 GCA_004027655.1 Graphiurus murinus
ATTATTTCTTACTCATTTATCCAATTTAAACTTAGCTTTGTATTTCCCAATAAATTGTTATGCTTTATGATCTTGGTGCTATTTAGTCATGCTATTTCTTTGCCTATACTATCTGTTTATTTCTTTCTTTTGGCTGGACAATTCTTATTCACTTTTTAGTTCTCAAGTCAAATGCCATAGTGAGTTCTATTTTCTTATTGTCAAAAACTATATTCTATTTTCCTTTTCCATTTGTGTGAATGTGTCTTCTGCCCCTCCCCATTATAATCTGTACACATATTGCCTGGTACAAAGTGGGCTAGTATAAACTTTTGAATGGATTGTTTTAAACTCAAGGCAGATATAGCAACCTCCTTTTTTGTTTTATTTTAAAGAATATGCCTTTTCTCTTTATTTTAAGTACTTATTTTCCGTTCTAATTTTTTAAATTAAGCACAAATAATACCCAGAACCTCTTCTAGGACCCAGGACAGTTGTGAATACATGAAAGTGTAAGACCATGGCTTCTATTGCCAAAGATCTCATCAAATGCCCCCAACTTCAAACCATTAACTCATTCCTATATACACCTTGTCAACATGCACATACTTTCTTTGACATATAGTATATTCATGGGGTACTGTGTCATAACTAGATATATGTATAAAGTATGTAATAGTCAAATCAGGGGAATTAGCATTTCTATCTTCTTAAGCAATTATTTTCTTTGGAAAACTTCAGACCCCTCTCTTCTAACGCTTTATTAAAGATATAAATTGTTGTGAACTGTAGTTACCTTACTGTACTAGAATATTCCTCCTAATGGTATTTTGGTACCCAATATCTAACCTTTCTTTATCTCCCCATCTCTATCCTTCCTAACTAACTTGGAACTTTGAACTTCTTGTATTTCAAAACCACTTTTTATCTTTTGTCAATTTCTTAGGCCTAATAGATATTTTACTATATTTTTTTCACATATAAAGAAAGGTTTACACACGATTTCTTTATTAGGACTGATTTCTACATCATCCTATCAACTCACTTGTCAAATTAGATAAGAAACAGATTTGAGCATTAACTCTTTAGACTGCATTAACCAAATTGACTAGTTACTTTTATATTTATAGTTAGTTCGTTATATTTTAAAATCAGTAAAAAAAAATTGCTCAAACTACTCATTTAATGTTGGACAATCTGAATTGCTTTTCTAAAAATATGCTGTTATTGGTGCATTATAATTATACATCATAGTGGGGTTCAATGTACTGCAAACATACATGCACACAGCAGTTGATGTATTTCCCTCCAGATTCCATCCAACTGCCCTCTTCTTCATATATTTTACTGAGATTGGTAGTGATACCTTCATATATGGACATACCATTATTTGGAGTATTTCCTTCATCAAGCCTCCTTTTGTCTCTCACTACTTTCCTCCTCCAATCACCTTCACCTTCCACTATTGTGTTTGTCTGTCTTCTTATTGATCTGAAGTTCCTTTATTTCCTATTTTTTCTCTAGCTTCCACTTACGAGACAAGACACTTGACTCTAACTTTCTGAGACTGGCTGATTCCACTTCGCAAAACATTCTCTTGTTCCATCCATTTTCCTGCAAGCTACACAATTTTGTTCTTTATGGCTGAATAAAACTCTACTGTGTATGTATGCCATGTTTTCTTTATTCATCTTTTGAAGGACACCTAAGTTGATTCCATAAGTTGACCATAGTGGATTGTGTTGCTATAAATATGGATATTCATGTGTTGGTATACTATTCTGACTTTAATTCTTTCGGAAAGATATGAAGTAGTATATCTTGGTCATATGGTGATTCTATTCCTATTCTTTTGAGGAACCTCAATACTAATTTTGACAGTGGTTGTACTAAATTACACTCTCACCAAAAGTGTTTAAGAATTCCAATTTCTCCATATCCTCTCCTGCATTTACTATTGTTTGTATTCTTCATGATTGCCTTTCTAAGTACATAGCTTTTAATGAAAAGTTTTTTTTTTTCCAACCTGCAATGTAATATTTAGATATCCATGCAAAGATATTTTGCTGAATTCTCAAAGAACATTAGAAAATAGGTGATGGGGAAATAAAATTATTTTTACATGACAAAAAGAAATGTGGAAAATAAAAATATTAATGTTTTAATTGCAGCATTCTATTATCTATGCACTCTCAAATTTTTATGCCAAAAGTTCTTCAATAGCACATAATTATAAACGCAGTTTTCTTTACAACAGTTTCATGTAAATGCCTCCCATATTTAACCATAGGGAATGTTTGTATTATATTTGTGGAATGAGAAACATTTGAAATATCCAGCAGTCCAGTATTTCACATTTATGAACTGAGCCACCAGATTGAAAATTAGCTTTGGGCGCTTCATAACCTAGGACCGACTCAGAAATATAGGCTTTTGGAAAGCAAATAGTTGTGACCCAATTTTCAGAAACTATATTTATTTTGTAGCAAAGGAGATTTATGTATCTAAGTTTTAATTAGAGGCATTGAACATGCTTAGGCAAAACTGTCAGTGTGAGGTGTTTTAGCATGAAAAATTATTTGGGATAGATGGGTTTGCAAAAAAAGCATGAGAAATGAAGATGTTAAAATTTAAAGATTTAGATAAGCTGTATTCACTTTGCAAAACCTTAAGCTCATCAAATGAAGATATCAAAATTGTATTTAATGGAATTAGAGATTAAGTTGCTGAGTACTATTTGACATGTCATGTGCATGAATCAAATTGTTTATCCAAAGGAATACTAATAAAAACAAGGTATATGTCAAGGTAAGCCTTTTTATTTCCTTCTCTTTAAAAATATTTAAAAATTCTAAAAAGACAAATGAGTTTAACCAGGACAAAAAATAATAGGTCATCTCTATGATGTTTGTTCAAGGCTATCCTCTGACTCCTTTTCTAAACATATGTTTATACCTAATATTTTTCTGTCTTATCAAGATTTAAATTATTTAAGATCCTCATTTGGACATATTTAAATGAGTGACAGCTTTGCTTCAATTATTTGTTTTTGAAGAATTATTTCCATTTTTTTTCACTTTCCAAAGTTAAGTTAGTCCTAGATCATATAATACATGAAGTAGTTCATGGGGAACACTTTCATATTTGAAGCCTTTTATTTCACAATTAAATTAAAATTATGAAAAAGTATGTTCTTAAATAGAATATGACATTAGTGTGTTTGTCTCTCCCCCCACCATCACCCTCAGTTAGGTCACTTTCTTTGCTCATCTAATGTTTTTCCTTCCTCATCTAGTATCCCTTCTATGACCCACTTTCTCCCCTAGCTTTCACACATTAGGGAAAACATTTGGTCTTTTACTTTTTGTGACTGCAATCCCACCAACAATGTATTAGAATTTCCACTTCTCCACATCCTCACCAGTATTTGTTGTTTTTTGTGTTTTTAATTATTGTCATTTTAATAGGGGTTAGGTGAAATCTCAGAGTAGTTTTGATTTGCATCTCTCTGGTTGCTAATGCACATGATGTACATCCACAAACGTATCAAAGTCAATCACTAAGATGAACATAAGATGGAGGGAGGTGGGAGGGAATGGGGCAGGAATAGGGGAAGGGCTAAATGAGAGCTGTGTGCATGTATGCCTACCAGCTTGTTCCTCACAAAGATGTATGACTACAATGCACCAATAAAAAATAAAAATAAAAAGATTATGACTTTCTCAAATGTTGTTCAGAGTAAAAGCGTAAACACCGCTCCACATCCTCCTCTCACTATCACGTAAAAAGAGCCTTTTTCTGGAAAAAGAGGCTACAAAATATATTTTAAGGTAGCATTCCACATCCTGTTTAAAGTTAATCAATTAGAACTAGAACCTTACCTAACAATAGCTAAGATTGCTTCTTTCCTTTAATCTATGATTCTGCTCAAGAATAACTGTTCAGATAGACAATCTTAATAATAAATTGACCATAACTTAGTAATAGCATTTTGGATACAAGATTTTCTACCAAAATAACAAGCACCTTCGAATATAACTCAAAGCCCATGAGAAAAGTAATTTTTTTCTCTTTACAGAAATATCTAGAAATGAAAGCAAATATTTGAGATTAAAATTATATTTGGATGCATGTACTGATAGATGGATTGATGGATAAACAGATGGAAGTCAAGAAGTGTTTAGACATACTTTGTGTATAGATCTCATAGACAAAATGTTAACATGAGTCAAAAGCTACCTAAATATATTTCTATTTTCTAAGAAATTTTAAGCCACTTAAAATTTTAAGTTAAATTAAATATATACTTAAAAGCAATTACATATGGAATATTAAAGTGTTAAATAATTTTAATGTTTATACTTTAATATATCATACATATTTCATATTATTCTATTATTGCCATTTAGAAACGAAATCTAACTAAATGTGTGTGTACATAAACACATAGTGCTTAAAATCATGGAAACTATTCTATTTCTAACCAAAATAAATAAAATCCATATCTAAACTTAGAAAGGCAAGGAAAGAATATCTCTTAGACTTGTGAATGAATATCTAGGCATTCTGTTTTTCTAGTTGGAATTTCTCAATGTTATTTTCATTTAGAGTAATGTTTATGTAAATTTTGTAATAATATGTTGGCTACATCATTTAATATTTGTACTGAAAGAAACTGTAGATTTCAAGTCTATGGAAGCAATAATTTATAGCATATTGGCTGCATTTGCACACTCCAAATAAGTTACATCTTTTTTTTAAAGACTACCTGAATTAAGCTAAAACATGTAATTTACTTGCTTGAAATTTTTAATATTTTCAATCTAATTATACAGATCTTTTACAATTTTCACCCAATGTCTTTTTCTTGGAAAATAACATTTATCTCGTTAAATTTATTGTATTGAATACTATAATATTGTACTTAGCAATGAAACAAAAATCTAATAAGGATAACTTAAAAGCAATGAATGTAGTTCTTTCTATACTAAACATACAGGTGGAGAGTATGTGCCATCAAATGATATTCTATGAGATCATCATTTGGACATTAAGCCCTGGTTGCTAGTATTGTACTCTTCAGAGTTAGGCAGCTTTAGGTCTATATCCTGATACTGCCAGTTGATATTTCTAATCCTCAGTTTTCTTATCAGCAAACATGACCAATGATACTTATTTCATTATTCCATATAATCCTTTATTCTGAGGGTTACATAAAACTGGAGGCTACATATAATATGTTCACCCCAAAGCATACTGCATAAAAAATATCTAATGGATGGTATCAATAGATAAACAGGATAAGATCTGATATGCTCAGAATCACAGATCCTCTTTTGTACTATAAATTGCCACAGGCATGGGATTTCAATGACACATGGTAGTGCTTTTTCTTTTATTAATGGCCTAAAACTAATCTTCCAAATCATAAAGATTAAGTTTGTAGAACTGTCGCTAGGGGATATGCGTGTGTATGTGAGTGTGTGTGTGTGTGTGTGTGTGTGTGTGTAAATGCATACTTATTAAAAATGTGATATATATACACACAAACATATGCTGATTTTTCTTATTTATTTTAATCAAATAACATTATTGGCAAAATATATGTTTCTTTTTTTTTAATTACTCATCTCTCATCTGCCTGTGTTCCACCTGGCACACTGGCTTTTCCAGTGGCATTCTGATCATTTTCTCCATTAATCCATCTAATCCAATCAGTCTTGGCAGGATTGCAGCATGTTCTCAGCTGAGGTCAAGATCTTGTTTCCCAGTCACCAAAAGCAGGGAAAAAAGTAAACTCCAGAACCACTTGTGAAAATCCTTGTCAATCAGACAAATACAAATACCTGTCATGTACTCAATAGACCATTAAACACTGGGAGAAAAAGATGTGACCCTTGCCACCCAGTTCATCATTCCTTCAAAAGGGAACACAATTGTCTGGTGCTGCAAATTACTGTCTTTTCACTATAAGATCAAGCAATTGAGAGGGTCTTTTGGATTTAGTGAGTGGTGGTACTTCCCCTTTTGATCTTTATCCCCTTCCTCATGATTGTTGACTGTACTAATGCTAGCATCACATTGGAGGTTATTCCGTATGGTATCTTTTCTCTGAATTGCAATGCTCTCCTTCACCCCACCCCTAACCTTTCCTCTACCTTTCTGACAATCCCATGAAAAGACACCTAAAATATTCCTTCCTCAATTAAGAATTTTCTTAATCCTCTTATAGAAGTAATTTTTCTCTTTCTCCTATGTCTTCCACGTCATTTTATGGATATTGCTCTGCTTATATTCATGGAATATTCTGTTATACTTACTTTATGATATTGGCAGTTTTATCATTATCCAGTTGTCCTTCTTGAGGGCAGGTCCTCCCAAACAGTAAAGTCCTGGAGACAACAAATAGTCACAAAATATTTGTAAACCTATGAATGCATTTCATTAACGTGAGTACTTAAATCTGAAATGTAGAGTACTTGAATACCACATGCATAACGAAAGCCTCTGTTTTCTAGTAGTGTGGGGGAGTGCAGACCTTAACAAATATATAGAGAACCAGGTTTGGTGGTATACACTTGTTATCCTAGTATTTGGAAGGCTGAGACAGGAGGATCACAGGTTCAAGGCCAGCGTGAAGTAACTTAGCAAGGCACTGTTTCCAAATAAAAACAAAATAGGGCTGGGGGTATAGCTCAGAGTTAGAATGCCCCTGAGTTCAATCCCCAGTACCACCTCCCCCCAAATATATATAGAAAGGAAATAACTTGGGAGCAGTTAAATAGTTATGTGTCAGTTTAGGTTTATCTACAATATGTTACCAAATAAAGCCCTAAATTTCCATGGCGATTAATATTATTTGTAAAATGATCTGCTTCCCAAGTTATTGCATAATCAATGTTCCTATGTTTTTCAACTGCATAAACATTCACTGTTTTCTAAGTTTCTGATACCAGTTTCCTCATTTTCCAGTGCTCCACCATACCTATTATAGGGTTAGGATACAACAGAATCCTATGTATCACTATGGTATCAACTTATGTTTTAGTTAATATAGAACAAGCAGATTTGTGAAAACAGATAACTGCTGGAATTTCACTGGAAGAACAAATTAAAGATTAATTTTTGTTGTTGTTAAAGTCCATTGTGAATGAGCCAGCTCACCTTCCTCCACATAGGAACTGCTTCTTCTGAAAAATGTGACTTTTTGGTCACTACACATAGAAAGAGAGAGTTGGAGCCAGGCCAGGTGGAGGATCGCAGGTTTGTGGCCAACCTCAGTTACTTAGTGAGACCCTGTTTCAAAATAAAGAATTAAAATGGGGCTAGGGTTGTAGTTTGGAGGTAGAATGCCCCTGGGTTCAATCCCTAGTACCGAGAGAGAGAGAGAGAGAGAGAGAGAGAGAGAGAGAGAGAGAGAGAGAGAGAGAGAGAGAGAGAGAGAGAGAGAGAGAGAGAGTTGGAAGATGTCCTGAAGTGCCTTTCAGGGCAAGACCTGTAGGTGACCATATGACTCCTAGTCTATTAGCATGAACCCTGCCACATCCTGCCACATGCATTCTAACCTCAAGGATACTTGGTGAGCAATAAAACTTCTGCTGTTAGCCTCTGTGACCTAAATTCTGTAAGTCTGATGGAAAAGCAACCAAATGATAAAACTTCTAATTTCTCCCCTATACTGTGCCCTGTGTTAATCTAGCAGGTGCTGAAGGTTTATTTTAGTATCAACCAGACCTTTAACAATTTTATTTTGAAACTAATTGTCATATCCCAAGTCTATAATCCCAGTACTTGAGGGTCTGAGACAGGAGGATCTCAGGTTCAAGGCTAGCACATGGTAACATAGTGAGATTCTATTTCAAAATAAAAATAGGTCTGGGGTTTTCAGCTCAGTGGTAGAATACCCCACGGTTTAGTATCCAGTTCCACAATAAAAAGTATTTTGAGATAGGGTCTCACTAAATTGCCCAGGCTGGCCTCAAACATGTGGTCCTCCTGCTTCAGCCTCCAGGGTAACTGGGATTATCAGTGAGTGGCATGTGCCCAGCTAAAGGAGATTTCTTCATGATCCTGAAATCTCTGATATATCGTCAATGTAGAGGGCCCCACAGTAGTAACCTCTCTGGGCTTGGGATTACTATGTCTCATCTCACTGGTTACTAGCCTTTCTTTATGTCTCTTCATGTTGATGTAGCTGCATGTTTTAACATCATGAAGAATATTTTTCTTAATGTCAGTTATATTTAGAGTCATACTCTGTGATTTTTGAATATTATGATAGATATTCAATGTCTTTTTGTGATCTTTATTCTAATAACAGAATTCTGACAGGTATTTTATTGAAAAAAATCAGCTGTGTAATTAACAGGGATATGACTGTATAACTTCTTTCAATGCAACTTAATTGTTGCTTGCTTTCTCTTAGCAATTAGTTCAGGGATGGCAGAATTGGATAATCTGTGTTGCCACCTGGGGAATATCTAAATAAATGGCAATTAAGTATATCCTATTAAAATATGGTGTAAGGAAAATAGATTTAAGTTGGATAATAACTTTCCTGAGCCCTGAGAGAACTTTTGGACTGATAATCAAATAATTCTATAACAGATGTCACAGAGGATGGTGTTAATTGAAGAAACTTCATTTGACTATACAATAAGGGGGACTATTTTCATAAATTTACTCTATATATCAACTCAGTGATCATTAAAATTTATTAAGACAAAAATAATAGGACAAATAAGACAAGTTGAATATAACTATTGCCCATTGGAGAGAAAATAGATTCAAGAAAAAATCAATTCTACCAACTTAGTGGGTTTTTTTTGCTAATTAACCCAAAGATTTTTTTATATCTTCCAAGGAAATTATGACACTTATCAAATGTTATGCATATTCTTTGTCCCCAATCTGCCTTATTTTACTGTCATTCTGCAATTTTGTTCCCAATTTTGCCCCTTCTTTTATTACTCATGGTTATTCTCTTCTCTTTGTACTTAGATTGACACAGTCAATTTTAGGAGTGTGAAGCAAGAAAGAAGCAATTTGAAAGTAGTAAAGTCTTTGTTTGTAGTAGATATCTCAGAATAAAATGTATAAAATTCCAATCAATCTAGAATAACCCAGAGACAATATGAAATTTTAAGAATTACATTTCATAAACTATTGAGTAGCAGTGTATACTCAGGGCCCATGATGGAAAAAAGAATCTGGACAGCTTTGGAAGAAAATCAGGAGGATCTAGTATTACTCACAGCATTTCAGGAGGTTGGAAGGTCTTCTCCAAGTTTATATAAAGCCATATCATGGTAATATAGTTCCCCTCTGTGCAGTTTCCTCTTAGGCTTTCACATAAGCCTTTTAAACAGCAAACAAATATTTTCCTAGGTAAGTCCAAACCCAGTACCAGTTTTAATGAAATCCCTTTGAAATATTCATAAGGCATGCCTTATGAGCCAGCCTTTTAAGAGTGGTTAGGGATTGAATAGATGTAGAGGAGATTTTCTATTTTGTTTAATATCACTTTTCTCCCAGCTGGGGAGACTAGTGAGAACAATGTTTAAATGGAAGAAAGAGTAGAGTTAATAAAATAAGAAATGTAAGGAAACCCAAAGCTTAAGGAAGAGCTATGCATATAGAGGGTGAGAGAAATGTGGACAGCTAGCTACTCTTGATGGGTGGTAAAGTGTGAATCATAGAACTTGGAATAAACTACAGAATTGTCTGTCTCTGTGACACATATTCTTGCACTATGCTCCTCTCCAAATAACCAAAATAAATTTTAAAATAAAATAAAATCCCCCCAAACTTAAGAAAACATAGTTTTTTTTTTTCTCCAACATTTAAAATAGAGAGCCAGGAACATACCTGTAATCCCAGTATTTAGGAGACAGACAGGAGGGTGGCAAATTTGAGGCCAACCTGGGCAATTTAGCAAGAACCTGTTTCAAAATAAATACTAAAAATGGCTGAGGTGGTGTAGCTCAGTGGTAGGATTTCCCTGAGTTCAATCTCCAGAACAACATATAGAAAAAATGAAAAGAAAGGCCCTTGTATCCCAATGTTCAAAACCTTCAGTTTAACAAATAGATGAATTGGATGAATTCAAGTATAATTTCACTCTGTGTAGTTAGAGTTGACTGCTGCATTCCATCTTCTAACTGTACTTTATACCAGCAGTCACAGGGCATTTATGTTTTGTGGTTGTTCTTTGCCCTTACTAATCAATGCAAGGGAGAAGATTTATATAGTCACTCTGTTAAACAACTTCTTTGACAGGTTTGTGGTTTTACTGTAATTTTCTCCCTAAACTTTATAACTAGCTCATTTCATTACAATTAGAATATTGGAGATATAGACTTTTCTTATCTATATTTGCATCTGCCCATAGGCATATATGGTCTGCTTTATACATACAAAATATATTAGACTAGTAAGCTGCTCTGCCACGCTGGAAGCTTCTGGGGTCAGGCCATGTGCCACATCTATTTCTGTATCCCTGACCAGACTAAACCCACAACCACACAGAAGAGATTCAGTAGTAAAATAGTAACTTTTGAAAATATATTATTCTTTTAAATCACATTGAATTTAAGGAATTGTTTATTATAAAAATAACAACTATTAATTAGTTACAAACTAAGAAGTAAAAAAGCAATCTTTTTTTTTTTTTTTTTTTAATGGTACTGGGAATGGAACAACCCAGGGCCATTCTACCTCGAGCTACACCCCCAGTCATATTTTTTATTCTTTATTTGGAAACGGGATCTCACTAAGTTGCAGAGGGCCTCACTAAGTATTTGAGGCCGGCCACAAACCCGTGATCTTCCTGTCTCAGGCTCCCAAGTACTGGGATTACAAGTGTGCATCACCACTCCCGACTTGAAAGCAACCTTTTAAAAATAGTTGTGGGACTATTTTGCCTTTATATTGATCTACAGATGTATTCTCAGATTACACATCACTGGGATTCAGGCAAGCTTAGGTTTGTCAAGTTGGATCATTGACTACATAGGATAGGGCTGGTGGCTTAAAAAATCCGATATCAATAAGAAGGGTAGACGTAGTGAGATTGACATTGAAATTTTGTGGTAAGACTGTGTTCTGATGCAGATAGATATTGAGAAAAATCAACTTGGGCATGATCTAGTTACTGAGTACCTCCAGCAGATTGGAGTCAAATAAATGATACTAAGTGATTTCAAAGAGAGGTTCAATGTGAATCTGAGAAACATGCATGGATTGAGTTTATATTTTCATATGCAGCCATGTTATGGATTAAGTGTCTTCTAGGTAGAGGTTCTATAGCTGAGATGCAAAGTCAGCTTCCAGGATTGAAGAAAATTAAAATCTTAAGCAAATTAATAGATCTGCCAAGGAATTAAGAATCAAAGAGAAAATCCAGTGCTGTAGACTGAACTAATATATTAGATATGTCTGTGGAAATCCAGGAATCAGTAGCCACTCAGGAATCTGGGAATTGCAGAGGTTCCTCAGACTGAAGTTCTATGTGGCAGCAAAGGAATCTTGGGTAGATGGAGAGAATTACAGGAGTTCAACACACATGCTTGGTATGCCAAGTTTAAGGAACTATGGCTTACCTCTAAGACTGACTCAATGGTAAAGAAAGGGATAGTTAGATCACTTCCATAGTCATATTTTGCAACTGAACTAGATGGAGTGCTTACTTATTGTCCACACCATTTTGCTTTTGACCATGGATGAAATAATTTTAATAAATATGTCAAGACCATAGACAAAAATTCAGATTGTCCTGGACAGGACACATTGTCCCCTTAAATGGAACAGAATCTAATGAAGGTAGTGGAAGCTGAGTCTCAAGGATCTTTTAGGAAGGAGTGGAGGGTCCAGAAGTAGGAGAGACTGGGGTATTTTGAGTAACAATTATATTTTATCTTCATGTGAAGATTGTTTGGTTTCTTGCCTAAAAGCTCTGATGACAAGGTTAGGTGAGAAGGTGGCAAAAACAACATCCTGATAATAGTTTCTTGGAAGTGTATAATGGGTCTATGAGAGGAATGCTGGAGGAAAAGTTATTGTGGCCATTTCCTTTGGAGTTTCAGAGTGAGTCACGAATTAGATGGTTAAGAGTTGAAGAACTAAGTCCACAGGACAACAGCAAAAGAATAAAGAGAACAATGAAGAAGTAAGAGTAAAGGGAAACCAGTGCACACAGATGAAGTGCAACAAAGCCAGGATACAAAGCCCATGGGCTCAGTTGCTATTTAATTGCTTCTCCAAGATGCAGGAGAAAAGTCTTCCATTCCCAAGAAAAGTCACAGTGACTATGCACTAGTGGATTTTGTGTTGTTAAAGTTTTAAGGATACATACATACTCTGGCCAGAGGTGTTTAAGGATTTTCTACCGTTGCTAATCTGTTCACCTCATTGAGTAAAAGCAACAATTTTATTTTATCATTTAGTGTTTTCACTGGAAGAGTCAGAGTTTTAATAATTTGTGTGTCTAAGCAGTAGATGAGACGGCTGAAGAAATGCAGCAATGTGAAATAAAATATCACGAACATTCTTTGAACATGCTAATCTGCTAGAAATTAAGAGAACTCCCCAGAGACAAAAATAAAGGGACATTGAAAACCTAATAGATCATGACATCACGTGAGGCCTTGAGTAAAGAAAAACAGAGGAGCTGAGAGTGAAACACTGGTAGGAAGGCAGAGCCCATAAAGTGATGTGCTCAGTGAAAGAGTCACCTTGAAAACATGTGCCAATGTAGGGGAAGAGTACAGAGGTGTTGGCAGGGTGGGGACCAAATAAAAAAATGAACTAAAATGTGTTTGAGGATCATTTCATGAATATACCCTTCAAGACTTTGCAGTTTTAATTATACCAATCCCTCACATGACTCTGAACCTCCAAGATAATAAGTAAACTTAAAAGTAATTTCAGGGCAGTAATAGGCATATGATTCTTGGCCAAAGTCAATGCAAAAACTCACTGGAAAAACAAAATCTATAGGACTTTTAAACAAATCACATATTTCTCATGTTCCTATCATTGGTCCTCTGAGAAAGTCAATATACAGGCTCAGGAATGTTGTATGAATTGCCATTGTAATTTTGGTTTGAATCCCTGTCTTTGCAATGATGTGTAATGTTTTCAGTTCCATTCCTTTCTGTGATATGATTGCTCAACAAAATGAAGATAATTTAGATATAGACAGAGAATGCAAAGGTTTCTGCACAGCAGAAAAAGTAATCTCCTTCTATCTACTGCTTATTTTTAGAATGTGTCCTTAAATTTCAGTGTTTGTCATTATCTTTTACAAAGCTTATCTATATTGACCTTTCCTATTCGTTTTTAACATCTTAAAAGCTTCAATCATATCTTTCCTCTTCAATGTCTTTTCTTCAACTATTGCAATCTCAGTTTTTCTAGCTCTCTGCAGTAATATAACCTCCTTTCCCATTTATCATTCTGGTCCCGTCAATTCTTTCTGCCTCCTCAATGTCTTTCCTGTGACATTATTCCTTTCCCTACTGAGGGAAATTGTCTCAAATGGTAAGTCACTGAGTGTATTTAATCAGCTACCATTACAGTGTCTGCCTTCCCAAGACATGTTTGTAGCCTATTTCATAAATTTATTGTTCTTAAAAGCAAACCTAATTTTGCAATGAAACTACCCAATCCCCTTTTCATCAAAAACCAGGATAAAATATGTCTTTGGTGTAAACAATACTGTTCAGCTGCTGTGATCTAATTGGAATTAGTTTACACTGTGTGTTCTCTAAAATCATTTCTCTTGGACTTCTTATTAGAATGGCTATTGCTTTGTTCCCTTTTTAGTCCCACTTTGTTCCTTATTTCTTCCCTATTTTGTTTTTCCTTCACTCTTAGAGTAGGCACAAGCAGACCTGTAATCTAAGCAGACTGTTACCCACTGTCCCAAGTATACGGTACACAGTAATTCTTGTGTAGCATTTGTGTTCTTTACACTTGTTCCTTGGAATGACTGTGATAGATACTGAGGCCCAATCAATGAAGCTTTCTCAGAAACTAAGTCTTTCCAGGATCACATAACGTGCTGCACAGGAGTGCCAAAGAGTTCTTAGGTCTATTCACACCAACTTTTTTCACTAAACCAAGAGCCTCAAAACTAGAAATATTTTTGACATCAAAAAAATTGTTTGGGGGGTGTTATCAGATTCTGGCAAAGGTTGAGAGATTACCTTTATGTGACTACAATGCTATATTTGCATAATTACTTTAAAGGGCTAATCTAATACTGAAAAATAAAGTCAAAATGTAGTAAAGCTACTGAGATCCACATGATTTTTCTAAGAGCTATGTTTTGGAGTGATTAAGAACATTTGTCATCATCTCAAATTGGAATTTCTACTTTCTCTTTTCTATTCTACTACCTCTATATTTATCAAACTTCCTTTATCTTCTAGCTTCATTGACATATACTAGCCAGGTATAAATATTTATATATTTGAATTCACACTTTAGTAAGGTAGAAGTATAGTACCACCCCTTTATTCATGGTTTCCTTTTTCATGTTTTTGATGATCTATGATCAACTATGACCCAAAAAATATTAAATGGAACATTCCAGAAACAAACAATTCATAACATTTAATTGTAGACACTTCTGCATAGCATTGTGAACTCTCACACATTTCCTTCTGTTCCACTCAAGACATAGATCATCACTTTGTTCACTTATTCATGTTATTTACATGACCTGCCTGGTAATCACTTAGTAGCCATTTCGCTTCTCAGACTATTATGGCATCACAGTGCTGTGTTCAAGTAACCACTAAGTGGCAGATGCTCACTATGTCACAATGGCTCCATCACTCATCCACTTCCTCTCATCACACAGGTATTATAGCATCTCACATCATAAGTAAGAAGGGTTAATTCAGCATAAAAAGATACTTGAAAGAGGGAGCATATGCACACCATTCTTATTACAGTATATTATTATAACTGTTCTATTTTATTATTAGTTACTGTTATTAATTTATTACCATGCCTACTTAATAAATTAGCCTTATCATAGGCATTTATGCATAGAATATAAAGTACATGTAGGTTTTGGTACTGTTTATGGTTTCTGGCATCTACTGAGGGGACCTCACTCTTCTTCCATAGATAATATCAAGACTATTACGAATTAATTATATTAAGGAACTAGTGTAAAACTTACCCTCCATAGATTCAGGAGTGGGATTGAATAATAGGAGAAGGACAATTTTCACCAAGTTACTTACCAAAGCCTGTACTAAGCATATCACATGCATTCTCAGTAGACATATTTTTTATAGTTTTCATGGAAAAGAGTGATATTTTGCTTATTCTACAAGAAGCAAAAAAGACATTCTGAAGGTTAAAATATATTCAAATGGAAGGATTCAAACCTAGGCATGTCTGACTTCAAAGTCAGTTTCATTTTGACAGTATCAAACTGCAGCTCTACTTATGACATCTTCTCCAGAGTCGGCCACAGCCAGGTGTCTTGATCAGTCAATCAATGTGCATTAAGCTCATTCTCTATACGGGATTCTGAAAGGGCAAGACTCAATCTTTCAAATCAATAATCTTACAATTCAATTAGGAAAGCAAGAATAGTAGACATTAAATGATTAAGAAACACTGCATAATAATTTAATTATATATATATATATATATATATATATATATATATATATATATGGGGACAGAGGGTGTATAGAAATTGTTTTGATGTTCTACTCAATTTTACTGTCAGTCTTGAGCTGCTATACAAAATTAACTTTATTATTTAAGAAATAGAGTTGAGTGTCCTTTGGAATTCTTACAACTGCCAGGATAAGGGAATGATTACCAATCACTAATTCAACCCAATGCATAAAAAGTATCTCTGGGAGGCATAGGGTTCCACCAACATAGCTCTGTGAACCAAACCATTTTTAACAGTGTTTTATTTGCTTCTCAGCAACATCAATCTCAGCAGGCTCCCTCTAAGTGTTGTCTCACTCAGTTGGATGGTATGTGAACCACAAAATGAAGTGCAGCAGCTTAGCATGATGACTCCTGCAAAAGGTGTGAAGAAATGTCTTTAGATTGGCAAGAAGTGTGAAGAATCCAGTGATCGAAATATGGGCAATCACTTCTAAATGGACACTTTCAGGCAATACATTTCCTCTCTTGTTTCTCACCCTCTCTTGTGGAAGAGCTAATGTGTCATAGTCTAAAGTGCTAGAAGAGACAAACTTCTTTATCTGAACCTGTTTATTTCCCTAGCTGGTACCTTGCAGAAGAGACCATGATGAGCCAGCGTAGATAACTTCTTTCTTAAAAAAAAAAAAAAAAAATCTTGACATCTTCCAACTTAACTCACTGCAAATATTTCTCATAGAAACATATTTTTGAAAAAAAATATATATATGTATATTTGTACTTCCCAGGGACAACATTAAAGAAAGAGTTATGTTAACATAACTAAGCTGTGATCCATTCATTGCAACTCAGTGTTTTACTAGTAATTTCAGCAAAGTTTATCATAGGCTTAATGTACTTCTGATGGTATGTAAATAGAATTAGTTGTCAGTTATTACTTTAAAAGAAAAGCTTAATTATGTATCTTTATCTGAATTGGAGCTAAATAAAGTTTCACTAATGCCTTCTCATTCCAGAGACACATGGAAAAATCAAAATACTATATCATGACATTCAGATTGTTTTTATTAATTTAAATATTCTGATCAATTTTTAAAAATATTCCAAAGAAAGGCTATGGTGATATGTTCAATTGTAAAGCTTCAGAAATGTGGATCTTTTGTGTGTGTGTGGGGGAATACTAGGGATTGAACCCAGGGCCATTCTACCTCTAAGCTACACTCCCAGCCTATTTTTTGCTTTGTTTTTGAAGCATGGTCTTAATAGGTTGCTGAAAGTTTTACTACATTCCTGAGGCTGTCTTTGAACCTGCAATCCTCCTGTCTCAGCCTCCCAAATACTGGAATTATAGGAGTGTATTACCATGGCGACAAGAAATACGTGTGTGTGTGTGTGTGTGTGTGTGTGTGTGTGTGTGTGTGTATTGTACTAGAGATGGAACTCAGGGATGTTCTACCTCTGAACTACACCCTCAGCCCTATTTTAATTCTTGAAATAGTGTCTCACTAAGTTGCTGAGGGCTTTGCTAAATTGCTGAGGCTGACCTCAAACCTGTGATCTTCCTGTCTCAGCTTCTCAAGTAAGAAATATGGACCTTTAAGACACAAAAAATATAGCTTGGCATGGTGGTACACATCTGTAATCCCAGTAATTGGGAGGCTGAAATAGGAGGATTACAGGTTCAAGGTTAGCTTGCAGTAATTTAGTGAGACCCTGTTTCAAAATAAAAAGGGTTGGGGAGAGTATAGATCAGAGGTAGAATAACCCTGGGTTTAATCACTAGCAACAAAGAAAGAAAGAAAGAAAGAAAGAAAGAAAGAAAGAAAGAAAGAAAGAAAGAAAGAAAGAAAGAAAGAAAGAAAGAAAGAAAGAAGAGAGAGAGAGAGAGAGAGAGAGAGAGAGAGAGAGAGAGAGGAAGGAAGGAAGGAAGGAAGGAAGGAAGGAAGGAAGGAAGGAAGGAAGGAAGGAAGGAAGGAGAAAGCTTATACCTCTACAAAAGCTGATCTGAAAATTCATGGCAGAACAATTTACAGATGGCATAATTTTGCCCCAAATCTCCCTTCTCTTTCACAGTTTAGACCTGAATAGGTCATATGAAGTTTTGCTGTTTCCTAAATGCAAGTTCCATTCTTAGATTTTGATTTTTGTTTTAAGATGAAAATTCAAGCCCAGAATTGTAGCACATGCCTGAAATCCAGTACTTGGGACAATGAGACAGGAGAATCATAGGTTCAAAGCCAGCCTCAGTAAGTTAGCAAAACTCTGATTCCATAAGGTCACTCACTAAACTGAATTTGAGAGGGAGAGAGGGTGAGGGAGCGGGGTGGGAATATGGGGAAGGGGTCAAATGAGAAATGTGTGCACATATGTCATTATCAATTTGTACCAAAGATGTATACTTACAATGCATGAATTAAAAAAAACAAAACAAAGTTGGCCAACATATTGGTCTTCTGCTTTCCTTACTGTCCCAGCAAGCACCTGCCAGTTAAGCCCTCATGAACACCCCCTGCTTTCATCCAGCACCACCTTTTCTTTCAGCTGGATGATACTGGAGACTTCAATGAGCACGATGTACATACACAAACTTATCAGTGTTAATCATAGTGTGTTAATCATAGTGTTTTACACAGAAGGTGGGGAGGGAGAGAGAGAATTGGATGGGAACTGGAGGATGGCTCAATGAGTTTTAAGTGTAGTATACATGCCTCTATCACCCTGAACTTCATCACAATGAATGATTACAATACACCAATTTTAAACAAAGTAATTGGAAAGGGAAAACTAAGTTGTGGCTATTCTAGTGATTTCTGGCTAAGATGTCTTCAAACTATGCTTAATGAGTTTAAGATGGCTTGCAAACTTGTGCAACCACTGTGGAAAACAGTATGGAGGACCCTCAGATGAATGGGAATGAACCTACCATATGATCCAGCAATACCTCTACTGGGTATCTACCCAAAAGAATGGAAACCAAACTATCAGACCATGCATGTGTATCTATGTTTATAGCTGCACAATTCACAATAGCCAGACTATGGAAGCAGCCAAGATGTCCATCGACAGATGAATGGATTATAAAACTATGGGATATGTACACAATGGAATTTTACTCAGCTATAAAGAAGAACAAAATCATGCTATTTGCAGGGAAATGGATGAAACTGGAAAACATTATGTTAAGTGAGATTAGCCAGTCACAAAGAGTAAAGAAGCATATGTTCTCCCCAATATGGGGATGCTAGGGAGAAGATGAGGCATAGGAGGGTCTCCAGATGAAAAGGAGAGACCCTCGTTAAGAAAAGAAGTTGATTAAATTGAAGGGGATGGACGGAGAGGGGAGACACCCTAAGGCACATGATATACTTTCATAAATATATCAAGGTCACTCACTGAACTGAACCTGAGAGGGAGGGAGGGCGAGGGAGTGGGGTGGGAATTGGGGAAGGGGTCAAATGAGAAATGTGTGCAAATATGTCGTTAACAATTTGTACCTAACAAAGATGTATGATTACAATGCACGAATTACTACAATTAAAAAAACAAAAGAATATAAAGGGAAATATAGAATGTCAAAAAAAAAAAAGATGGCAAAAAGAACTGATAACACTTGTCCATATGGCCATATATTTGAGTTTGTCTTAGGAGTCAAATACTCTTTCTAAAACACAAAATTTGATTTTGTGTCATGCAATTCCATGCTTATGTTCTTTCATTGGAATCACCATCTGGGCTTGCATCCTAAACCTTAGTGTGGCATGGTCCATTACTTTCAGTGCCTTCCTCAAATTCTGCTCCTAGCATATTCATTTCTAACTCTGTTCCATACTAGTTATTCATATCTTTATTCCCCACCTCCAAGTATTGATTGGTCACTCTGATCTTCCCCTGCCCGTGTTCATTTTTGGGGGGTGGGGATACTAGGGATTGAACCCATGGATATTCTACTTCCAAGCTATATTGCTAGAACCCTTTTTTAAAAAATTTTTAAACAGGGTCTCACTAAGTTCCTGAGGGTCTTGCTAAACTGTTAAGACTGGCCTTAAATTTGCAATCTTCCTGTCTCCACCTCAAGAACGGGGATTCAAGTATTCTCTATCACGCCTGGCTGGCACATGTTCTTAAAGTCCCAGTTCAGAGATCATACCTGGCTTTCTTAAACACCTTTCATCTCTATATCAAAGTACCCTTTCCGTCTTGTGGCCTAACTGATGTCTTTGATCATTGAGCCATTGAACTCAAGGCAAAGGCCTTGATAATAGGGGCACATTCTTATCACCTTATCCTTCTCTGTGCTACCAACTACTACAATAGTTACTAACACATTTAAGGAATAGTTACAGACAGTCTGTCCCAATGAATGAATGAACAAAGAAGCAGTTCATATGCAGAAAACACAGATTATGTGATAAAAGTCTATTTGTAAAAATATTCTCTCTTAAGGATAGGGGTGCTGCTCTGTGATAGTACATATATTTTTTTCATGGACAATGCCCTGGGTTCAATTTCTTGCTTCTTCCTTCAAAATAATTATTTCTTAGCTGGGTTTGGGGGTACACATCTATACTTCTAGTTTCTGGGTAGCTGAGACAGAAGGATCACAAGTTTGAGGCCAATGAACAATAACTTAGCAAGACTCTGTTTTAAAATTTAAAAATAAAAAGGGTAAGGGGTATAGCTCAGTGATAGAACCCTCCTGTATTCAATACCCAATTCCACAAAACATAAAGTTATCTTCCAATGATACAACTACAATAGTATTTCCTTTTTGCAAAGACATTGGTTTCAATAACTAAAATGCATATAATAAACAGTAAACTAATGATAAGTAGTGATGGTGCAGGCAACAGAAAAACTGACCTTTCACATACCCATTAACAATGCATCATAATGCTATGTATTGATGATGGTAATAATGACACTGACAATATCTAGTGTAAAGCCAATGAAAGGGAAGACAAAAGAAATGATAAAATCAACATCAGAGTAGTTAACTTCACCTATACTACCAAGGCATCAGATCAGATAAATAGTTTTAGACATCTAGAATCCTAAAGCTGGAAGGAATCAAGATCTGTAGGCTTATACTGAGGGTAGGATGGGAATTAGAGCTGTACTGGGATCTTCAAAGTATAGTCCAAGTCCTTAAAACAGAACCTGGATGGACTTGACCAACCAAAACAAGATGACAAGGAAGCTTACTTACTATCTACCCCCAAATTTGTAAAGAATAAACCTTTTTGTAAGAAACTACAACTCCCTGTTTTTTACTGTGCATAGAAATCAGATCTGGATTCTCTACATTCGCCAATGCCAGAGCAGTACAGATATTGGTCCAAGATTCATGAAACCCTTGGGGCTTTAGCCATAGAAATTTGAAACAACTCTATAGGAACATGTTCACAATTCAGAGTATGTTGTATGCAAGGAGTAAACAAACCAAAACTAAGCAGAAATGAGTTCTAAAAAAAATATATGTAGGGCCTTTGAGGAATAAGGTAAGGTCAGCTGATGCAAAAGATGAGGGAAATGACGCTCCATGCACTCTAAAAAATGGAGCATTATTTGATATTCCAAATGTTTGAGATTGATATGCTTGAAGCCACATAGACATCACTAGGATTGTCACTGAAGATGAACTTGTTGTGGAGTTGAAGTTATTGTGATATATAACAGGCCTCCCTGAATCCATGCCTGCTCTATAAGAGGAGATTTGAGAAGGTTGTCTTGCAAATGAATAGGACTGTAAGGATCAGAAAATTTAGAAACAAAATGTTTACTTATGAATGACATCTGTCATAATTCATTTG
>PVLC010027683.1:0-21663 GCA_004027655.1 Graphiurus murinus
TTTTTCCGGTACTGGGGATTGAACTCAGGGGTGGTGGCGCATGTTTGTAATCCCAGCATTCAGGAGGCTGAGACCAGAGGATCCGGGTTCTCGGCCAGCTTCAGCTACCCAGTGAGGCACTCCGCAACTTAGCGAGACCCGGTTTCAAAATAAAGAATAAAAAATAGGGCTGGGGGTGTAGCTTGGAGGTAGAATGCCCCTGAGTTCAATCCCCAGTACCAAAAAAAAAAAAAAAAAAAAAAAAAAAGATCCTGGGGAAATGGCTGGTTTATGAAGATGGATCTCCATAGCAACATCCATGTGTGTGTGTGTGTGTGTGTGTGTGTGTGTGTGTGTGTGTTAACTTACAAAGTAGACATGGCAATGTATAGTATGTAGTTCAAAGCTCTAGATTGGTTATTTTATTTGGAACAGTTTTTGTTTTGGATCTTACTGGCTACTGCAGGTTGTCTGCACTTTACTGTGAACCAGGTTTCCATATCATTTGTGTTCCTATCTAGAACACAAACTTCCTGTCTAAAACATGGCAAACTTTCAAGATTTTTTAAAGTTTAAGATACTCTCTTTTTTACAAGATTACTCCATAGAGAAGTAAATAGCATTTAAAGTGATAGAAGGGGGTTTCACATACATACACCTTTAGTTCATGAAATGTTAATGTTTGACATAGTAATATCAGTGGAAAACTAAAGCTTTATGGGTCTGGAGCAAAAATTTTATTTTCACATACCAGATTTTAGAATTTATAGACCGCCTAGAAAGATATTTTGACACATTCTTCCTCCCCAATTTGTGGTTCTCCTTTAAATATATTTTTAGTTGGTTTAAGTTCCAAGTTCTTCCCTTGTTCTCAGTCCCAACTTGATGCTGTTTGCTTTTCAGTTTTTTTTTTTTAATCTCATAATTGCTTTCTCCTGTTCGATTGTTGACCTTTTTTTATTGTGTCCAGGATTTCTAAAATGATCAGTAGAAACCTTTTAAAAAGAGGCCTTTTCTTTTCACACTTAAGTAAATTGATTGCTAAAATAGTACCCCAAAAATTGTTAGCTTATTGGTATCTTGCCTATTCAATAGGAGGGGAAACTTATTAGCAATCTTAATGACATTTACTAGATTTGAGAATGAAAATGCTGAGTCAGAATTTGCTATGGCTTAGCAGTATTTTATGATAAAAGAGTAATGTAATTTTTAGGATTTTCAAAAGGGACATACAGCCATTTATGATTTAGCTTGTCATTAAGATATATTGCTCTAAACGACTGCTACAGATTCAGTTAGCTTTATTGATTATATATGATTAAAACTGTAAAAGAAATGAAACTAGCTTTTTTTAATGGACTGTAAGTCATGTTGGCAACAGGGTTAGATGTTATGTATTCTTGGAATGAAATACTCAAATATGTAAATGCATATTTACTTGTTTTATAAGAGATGGCTAGAACTGAGTCGCTTAAGACTAAGTAAACAAGTTAAACATATGTTCACTGATACACGAAACTGCTTTATCCACCTGGTTTGGTAGCATCTTAAATTAGTCAAATATGTAGGTTGAGTTTTATCAGTTTCAGTTGTACAATATTGAATTTGGGGTGGTTTCTTGAGTTATCAGCTTCAAAAACTATACGCTTGAACTATGTGCTTGAATTAGCTCTTGGTGACTTGAGCTACTGAGATCTTGGCTGAGTTCAATTGGACCACTTGCTGCATAATTTTGTTGATCACATGTTAACTAGTATTAGGACGTTTGAGAGAGAGCCAGGTGTGGTGGCCCAGGCTTGTAATCCCAGTACTTTGGAGGCTGGACAGGAGGATTGCAGGTTGGTGGCCAGCCTCCAGCTACTTTGACACTCCACAACTTAGTGAGACCCTGCTTCAAAATAAAGAATAAAAAATAGGACTGGGGATAAAATAGCTTGGAGGTAGAATGCCCCTGGGTTCAATCTCCAGTACCGGGAAAAAAAATTATTTGAGAGCATGGTGTAATTTAGATGACATAGTTGCATGATATTAGATGTAAGAAGCAGCATAGGCAGTAGCATTCAAAATTCTTCAGCTCTTTAACTGACAGTATCAAGTGTTGGCAAAAATATGGAGCAGCTGGAACTCCTCTACAGTTATGCTAGTAAGAATACAAAGTGGTAAAATCATTCTGGAAAAGTTTGGTAGTTTCTTACAAAGTAAAATCATTTACCTGCTCTGTGATTTATAGTCTACTTCCATTTCTAGATATTTACCCAAAAGAAATGAAAACATGTCCACCCAAAGACTAGTAGTTAAATATTCATAATAGCCTTCAGTTGGAAATAGTCCAAATGTCCACAGACAGGGGAATGGACAAGTATGTGTGTGTATATGCACAACACAGTAGAATACTACTGATTAATAAGGGATTATTGATTCATGCAACATACATGAATTTCAAACATTTAACACAATAATATACAACATAGTTGTTATACTGTGCTTAGGGAACAAGAAAAATGTACCTATAAAATACAGATGCAATTTAAAAAAAAAAAAAAACACTTTTGCTCTGTAGTTGGTTGAATCTACATACGTAGAACCCGTGGATGGATACAGAGGGCCAATTGTAGTAATAGCAGATATGCGTTTACAAATGGAGGGATGTGGTGTATGTTTTGCAGGGTGGTGGTGGTGGTGGTGGTGGTGGTGGAATTTCAAAGGGGCATGGTTGAGATGGTTCCAAGACTATGTACTTGTCTAAACTTACTGAATTGTACAATTAAATTGGTGAATTTTATCATTTTTAAGTGTACCTTAAAATTTTTTGGCTTGTTACTGATGCCTGTAAGTTTATCAGATGGTATGGGGGTTTACAAGTTAAAATTTAAAAAGTTTTACTGTATCTTATTCCTGGGTTTGTAACAAACATTCTTTTGGTACATTTTAGTTTTGCTTTCATTGGTTTTATATGAAGCAAGAAGCAAAGAAAGGAAGACTAATCTGAGAACTGCTGCATAGTGATAAAGAATGTACTACATAAGTCACACAAAAGGTAGATGTTAAGGTCAGGTTACTCTGAGACAGTATATCCTTTAGTCTTTGGTTGTGAATAAACTAAAGATGCACTGAATGGCACTTTTTTTGGTACTGGGGTTTGAGCACTGGTGCTTTCTACAGAAACTCCAAGCTGAACTCCAGCCCTCTTTATTTTTTATTTTGGAACAAGTCTCAAGTTTCTGAGGCTGGCCTTGGATCCTGTGATCCTCCTGTTTCAGCCTCCCAAGTACTGGAATTTTAGGCATGCACCACCATACTGGGCTTTGAATGGCACTTTTGATTAAAACAGTGGTACCTTTAATCAGAAAATGATGTGAATGAAACTTTTGCTGTTCATCAGAGATGCATGCCTGCAATACCAGCTTCTCTGGAATTCAAGGCCAGTCTGGGGAACTTAGTGAGACATTGTCTCAAAATAAAAAATGAAAAGGGTTGGGGATGTAGCTCTCAGTGGTAAAGTGCTCTGGGTTCAATCTCTGGTACCACCACCAAAAAGAAAAGGTGGGGGTGGAGAACCACATTTAAGGCTTTGTAGAATAGATACTGAAGAGTTCTATTATTATTATTATTATTATTTTTTAAAAAGACTATTTGTGTTTGTTCTGATATAGGACATTGCATAGTTTTATTGGACATCTCTAGTGAATATTGGGAAATCTATGTCAAAATAAACTTTACTGTTCAATAGATAGTAATTTTATAAACTATGAATTATTTCACCTGAACTGAAAATGACCATAACCCATAAAGAAAATGTTATTATAAATGCACTATTCTAAAAAAATGTTAATAGGCAGTATCTGAAATGTATAAGGGACTGATTTATGTGCCCTCAGTCTTTCAGAAATCCTAAAAGAAGTTCTAGAGAAATTATTAAAGTGAAAATTAAGTATGAAAACCACCAATACTAATTTTTTAAAAGATTAAGAGTTTAGTCTCCAGTTGTTTTCAATTCTTAAAACTTCATTGTAGAATCAAATGTTAAAGCCATACATCATATTCCACTGTATTTGAGAATATTTTATCATTTGTATTTATTTATTTATTTCAGTACTGGGGATTAAACCCCTGGGCATTTTGCCTCAGAGCTACATCTCCAGCCCTATATTTATTTTTGAAACAGGATCTCACTAGTTGCTGAGGACCTAAGTTGCCGAGGCTGGCCCATTAACCTACAATCCTCCTGTCTCAGCCTCCCAAGTCCTGGGATTACAAGTGAGCACCACCTCACCCGGCTACTTGTTACTTTATTTTTGTTTAATCTTGTTTTGGATTGGGACTGATGAGGTTCTTGGGATGTAGTTTCTAATGGGTAAGCTATAGATTTGGAAGTTACAGGACTACTGTGAGAAAATCTGGAAGGGGAGTTGAAACCCAGGCAGAGATTTTCTGGAAAGGCCAAACTATTTCAAATTAGAAATTATTCTAAAGTTAATCATACTGGCTTAAAGGATATACTGGATGTAATTTTACCCTTGTTTTGATGGCTGTGGTTAAAGATAATTGCACTGTGGTATAGTTGTTCTTATTGGGAGAACCTGTTACGTTTCAACCAATTTACATGAATTTTACTCCAAAATATTCAGAATGTTTGCTGTTAATGCTGGGATAGTCTTAGGTTCTATGGAGCTTATTATTAGTGACCATGACCACTTTATGTATGACATTTTAGTTCCCATCTGCTCTGCCATATTGTTAAGCTACTGTCACTTCTCACTGATGTGTGCTTGAATATATGTAATCTCCCCCCTCCTCCTAATTATTTTGTGGTACTGGAGGTGGAATCCAAGGGCCTTCTACCTCTGGGCTATACCCTCAACCTTATTTTTATTTGGAAACGGGGTCTCACTGAGTTGCTGATAGCCCTACTAAGTTGCTGAGGCTGACTTCAAACCTGTGATCCTCCTGTCTCACCCTCTCAAGTACTGGGATGACGGGCATGTACCACCATGCCTGGCAAATTATTTATGGGCTTGGAAATGCCTATTAGTATAAGTTCTTTATGTGGCAAACAAGCTTTGAGATTGAGACTTTTTTTGTTGTTGTTATTGTTTTGTGGTACTGGTGATTGAACCTGGGGGACAGTCTACCTCTGAGCTATACCACCAGCCCTATTGTATTTTTATTTTAAAACAGGGTCTTGCTAGGTTGATGAGTATCTCACTACTTGCTGAAGCTGTCCTTGAACCTGCAATCCTCCTGTCTCAGCTTCCCAAGTATTGGGATTACAGGCTAGAGCCACCATGCCCAGTTGAGTTTGGGACTCTTAAAGAGACCCTGACACACAATGGAATTCTACTCAGCAATAAAGAATAAAATAATGTAATTTGCAAGAAAATAGAAGGACCTGGAGAACATTATGTTAAGTGAGATTAGCCAGTCACAGAAAGTGAAGGGACATAATGTTTTCTTTAATATGCGCAATTGGGGAGTAACTGGGATACCAGAGGGACTCAAGATAATGGAGGAGACCAGGCGTGGTGGCGCACCCTTGTAATCCCAGCATTTGGGAGGCTGAGACCGGAGGATCCAGGTTCCAGGCCAGCCTCAGCTACCTAGTGAGGCACTCCGCAACTTAGTGAGACCCTGTTTCAAAATAAAGTGCTGGGGGTATAGCTCGGAGATAGAATGCCCCTGAGTTCAATCCCAAGTACCGCAAAAAAAAAAAAAATAATAATAATGGAGGAGAAACCTCAGTGGAGCCAGGGAAGTGATCCAAGGGAAAGAGAAGAAGACTGAGGTTCATTATTGGAAATACTAACATCGACTGTGTGTTCATATGTGAAAACCCCAGTATCAGTCTCAGTATTTTTTTTTTTTTTTTTTTTTTTTTTTTTGTGGTACTGGGGATTGAACTCAGAGGCATTCTACCTCCAAGCTATACCCCCAGCCCTATTTTTTATTCTTTATTTTGAAACCGAGTCTCACTAAGTTGTGGAGTGCCTCACTAGTTAGCTGAGGCTGGCCGTGAACCCGGATCCTCCGGTCTCAGCCTCCCGAATGCTGGGATTACAAGCGTGCGCCACCATGCCCGGCTCAGTCTCAGTACTCTTTATAGGAACGGGGGAGATGGGAAGGTAAGGTGGATCAGGGGGCACCAAGTGCTATGTGCATGTATGTCATTGTCAACATGATTTGCATTATGATATGAAATGATAATGTACCAATAAAAGCACATTAAAAAGGGGGGGATCCTGAGCGTCTCAGCAAGACCTGTTTCAAAATAATAAAAAAATTAAATAAGGCTGGGTTTGTAGCTCAGAGGTAGAATGCCCCTGGGTTCAATCCCCAGTACAAAAAATAAAGAATACAAAACAAATTATTGATATGTTTTAGTCACTGACTCCCTGATCATGGAGTGAAAAACTTTTAAGTTTGTTTTGCTAGTTGGTGCTCTCAACAAGAATGATTTTGTTGGGTGACTGTCCCCATTTGTGCTGAAAAGAATTCTTCCCAGAATGTCAGTTTTTGTGTATTTGAAGGGAATATTTTGGGTAGATTGGTTTTACTAAGTAATCATTTGAAAAGCCAACCTTCTTTTCCTTTAAATTGAAAGTTTTTAACTTGCAAAATTTTAACTTTTTTTTTCTTTTAGAACAAATTCTGTACAACATAAAACAAGAGTATAAACGCATGCAGAAGAGAAGACATTTAGAAACTAGTTTCCAACAGACAGAACCAGGTTGTAGTTCTGATGCACAACCACATGCATTTCTCCTCAGTGGACCAGCATCACCAGGTAACAACTTTTTTTTTTTTTTTTTTTTTGTGAACTAGGGATTGAACCCAGGGGCAGTCTACCTCTGAGCTACACCTCCAGCCCTGTTTTTTATTCTTTACTTTAAACAGGGTCTCACTAAGTTGCCAGAGAACAATTAACTTTGGTAAGTGAAATGTTTGTCACTATGGGGAAAAGATAATAGGTAATCCAAAACTGCCTTCAGTCACTTAATGCATTTTAAAATCTTTTGTCCCTAGGATTTAAAAAATTTATAGTAATGAGTTGGGATCTTTAAAATGTGGTATGAAAGCCAGACGTGGTGGTACATGCTTGTAATCCCAGTATCTGGGAGGTTGACACAGGAAAATCACAGGTTTGAGGCCAGATTCAGCAACTTAATGAGACATTGTTTCAAAATAAATAAAAAGGGTTGGGGTATAGCTCGGAACTATAATGCTCCTGGGTTCAATCTTCAACAGCCCTCTCCCCCTCAAAAAAAAAAAAAAAAAAAAATATATATATGGAACAAAATAATCACCACTCAGATATATAATACCTCAAAAATAAAAAGGGTTGGGGTATAGCTCGGAACTATAATGCTCCTGGGTTCAATCTTCAACAGCCTTCTCCCCCCCCCAATATATAAATATATATATAGTACAAAATAATCACCACTCAGATATATAATACCTCAAAAGTGGATGTCATGTATGATTTCTAGCTTCCATAAAATTTAACAGTACATCATATGCTTTGTTTAGGTATAGATGTACCTTACATGGCTAAACACTGCTCCTTTATGGATTTCTTGTGATTACTTAACTGTTAATTATACCCAGAAGTTCTGCTGCTCATGGGATTTATAATAATATCCCTGTACGCACACTGTGACACACTTACCTTATTGGGATAGATTTCTAAAGGTGGATTTTAAAAATCCTGTATCTGTTCTTACATACCTTTTATTGGAGGAAACGATTTGCAAATCTGTTTGTAAAAAGGCAAAAAAGGATACCTTTGAAATGAAAGGGAAGCTGTAGCTTGGCTGAAAAAGCCATTAAGAGTGGCTCTTAAGTTCTTAGCAAAATAGTTTTTCTTGTAATAGCAGTTGTTTTCCTTTCCTTTCTCCCTTCTCTCTAGCAGGGACAGGAGGAACTGGCAGATTGGAAAAACATTCAGAGCCATAAAATAGATGAGATCAGGAAACATGAAATTGTTCTAAATACTGTAGTACTCCTGATAATTTGGGGAAACAGGTATAAGTAGGTGAAACAGTAAGGGGAGGTAAAGGTGAGGGCTAGACTGCATCAGCAGGAAACCAGTATCATTATCAGTCTTCTTAGAAGAGTAATTAACTGGCAGCCTTAACAAAACTGAGAATTTGAAAGTAAGATAGCCTTAGTAATTATGGACTAGAACTGGTGCACTTTATTCTTGTGATAGATAAAGTTGTAATAGTTAACTGATCCCAGCCAAGCAGGTTAGAAGCAGCAAGTAAAAAGAGGAAGAGGAGGCACCAGGGGCAGATATACACAGAACAAGATGAAACAATTGATAGCAAATGGGTATGTGCTTGTGCGTGTATAAAATATAGGAATTGCTGTCATAATCCTGAGCTCTCAAAAAGATTGTCAGATGTTCTTAAGAAGCTGGGAATGATGGTTTTGGAAGGTCAGAATCCCTTTAGTGATCCTTGGAAGAGGGAGAGCATTTCTGAAGAAAAAAAAAACAAAACATGAAATTGTTCTAAATACTGTAGTACTCCTGCTAATTTGGGGAAACAGGTGTAAGTAGGTGAACATAAGTTCACCTGGAATTGAACCCGGGGGCATTCTTTTTCGGAGCTACCTCCCAGCCCTATTTTAATTTTATTAGTTTGAAAAAGGGTCAAGCTAGGTTGCTTAGATTCTCACTACTTGCTGAGGCTGTCCTTGAACCTGCTGCGATCCTCCTGTCTCAGCCTCCAAAGTACTGGGATTACAGGCGTGCACCACCACTCAGCTTGAACTCTTTTATATGAAGTACTTACCCTGATAATGCCAGGTGGCTGTTAAATTTTAAGCTTCAGAGTCCTTAAAATTATTGATATAAGTATTGAATAAACTTAATGTTAGGATTTATTTTTACTAAAGTGATCTCCTAGCAGATATCATTATTGAAAATAAAAATGTTAGAAGTATAAAATTCATATAAGCAAGAAAAATGATGAGCGCTTCTTCCTTCATTTACTTTTTTGGTGCTGGAGATTGGACCCAGGGGTATTCTACCTCTGAGCTTCAACCTGGCCCTATTTTATTTTTGAATAAAATATAGAGTCTCACTAAGTTGCTAAGGCTGGCCTTGATACTGTGATACTCCTGTCTCAGCTTCCCAAGTCCTGGGATGCTTTGCTTCCTCTTTTATATGAACTTTCTTTGTATCTTTGCTCATGAATCAGTTTGTTCAGAGATGATTGGCGCATCCCATTCTCCCATTAAGCTTAAAAATTATAATATTTTCTCTTTCAAAAAAAGACTCCTGGTAGGTATAAAAATACCACAAGGATACTCTTGCTAATGAAGATGAAAACATGGATGCTATAGCAGCTTTGAGGCATAGTTGCTTTAGGATAATGAGTATTATCAGTGTGGTTCTGTTGTTACAGAGTTTTTAGTATATCATAAATAGCTTAATGCCTGAACTTTTCCATGTGAGCTAAGTTATATTAACATAGTAGGAATTATGGTCACTGTTTTCAGAAACTTTTAGATAAGTTATCTAGATTCCAGAATGTTTTGTAGAGTAAATCTCCCTTAAAAGGGTCGATGTGCTACACTTTCCTTGTTTTTTTTTTTTAAGACATAAAGGTTTTATTGTGCCAGTGAGAAATTATTTTTCTCTTTCTTGGTAATGGGAAGCCCTTCTAAATTAGAGTTTGGAAAATGAGGGAGGAAGTAAAAGGTAATTTCCTACACTTTGTTGTGAGGTACATTTATTGTATGTAACACTTGTCTTTCCACAGCATAATTCTGGTACCAAATTATTCTTTATACCAGAGATGGTTTTTGTTTTGTAGAAAGTTTGTAGACTAGACAATAGGCTATTTGCTAGAATGGAGGTAAATTTTGTGATGTACCCATCATTGCCATGTTTGAAGTTTTCTCCACTTATTTTTAGACTTATATTGGATTACTTCTTGCTGTTATTCCAGAGTCACAAGCTGATGAGTCTACTTGTGAAATCCTATGTTAAAACTTTTGTGTGTGTGTGTATATGGTACTAGGGATTGAACCCAGGAGCATTCTGCCTCAGAGCTACAACCCTAGTCCTATTCATTTAGAAACAGGATCTCACTAAATTACTGAAGCTTGCAAACCTGTGATCTCCTATCTCAGCCTCCCAAGTACTAGGATTATAGGCATGTGCCACCATATGCAGCTAAAACTAAATTTAAAAATGATTTTATATCAATATTAAAAAGATTCAAATGAAACCTTTTCAGTTAGAGGATGCTTTCTACCAAAGCTCTAAATCAGGTGCTGTTTTTTATTCATGTTATACATAGGGACTTCATCTGCAACATCCTCACCATTAAAAAAAGAACAGCCCTTATTTACTCTACGGCAGGTTGGGATGATCTGTGAACGTTTGTTGAAAGAACGTGAAGAGAAGATTCGAGAAGAGTACGAAGAAATACTGAACACAAAACTTGCAGGTAAGAAATGAGTTTGAATCTCCCAGAAACTCATCGTAAGAAATGTTTTATTTCTCACGTGTATTTTATATCAGTTAAGTAACTCTTTCTAGATATAGGTACAGTGTTTTTTAAGACCCAGAGCTTCAATTTATTGAAAGAAATAAACTATCTTGTAGCTCATAGTTCACTTCAGTGACTCCAGGAAAGAGGTAGCCATGTAGATCAGCAATATCAGTGATTAGAGTTTGGCTTTTCTTTTTATGTGTTAAGAAATGACTTTAGCTGCTTATCTGAATTTGGTTACAGTTTTTGGACTATATCTTCTATGAAAATTTTGCTGTCAATGTAGACATTTAAAATACTTAATGGTTGGCACTGTATACATCATTTAGGGTATCAAGTTGTGTTTTTTCTTCAATTGTACTATTTAGGGTGTCAAGTTGTGTTTCTTTTTTGCCAAAAGCTGGTAAAGTTTGATAATTTAAGTGCAATAAGCAAGATTATTAAGTATGGTAATTTGATCATAATAGATTTTCCGATGTAAGCCACAGATTTTATTGTATATAGCTACTGTAAGCTATTTGATTCTTAAGGACTTAAATTGAGTTGTTAATACAGGCTAATAGTTACATAACTTTTTTCCCCCCATGACATTTAGCATATAGTTGGCTTTGTTGACCTATTTCCCCTCGTTGCAGTACATTTGTAGACCACTTACAGTGAAGTTTCAGAGTAGAATGATATCTTTTTATTGTAACCCCTTTATTTTTAATTATAAGAAAATAGTCTTCCCCTCAGCCTGTGTTTGAGTCCATGTGGTTTGCACTAAAACTTAGGTTTATCTTGACTAATAAGCCCAGTACACTGTCAATAAACTTAGTACTGAGGTTATGTGATTGCCAACTTAGAATTGTTCCACTGTATGTCTTACCTTTTCATTTTATCTGACTTTAATACATTAGGGGGCATTTTTGCAAATCATGTAATTGACACGTACCTTTATTTGTAGAACAATATGATGCATTTGTGAGATTTACGCATGATCAAATTATTCGAGGATATGGAGAACAGCCTGCTAGTTGTAAGTATTTGACTTTTGAGTTATAAACTGAAAAGACTGTCTTTTAAGGACAAAATAGAATTATTTTCATATTAAAAAAGACAATGGAAAAAAGGCTTAGAGTAAATAGCAAAACTTTGTTTTTTGTTTTGTGGCACTGGGGATTGAACTCAGGGGTATTCTACCTCCAAGCTATACCCGCAGCCCTATTTTTATTCTTTATTTTGAAACGGTCTTACTAAGTTGCGGAGTGCCTCACTAGGTAGCTGAGGCTGGCTCTGAACCCGGATTCTCTGGTCTCAGCCTCCCAAATGCTGGGATTACAAGTGTGCGCCACCATGCACAGCTAATAGCAAAAATTAAGGCTTATTAATACCTAGGGGTAATAACGGGGAATGAGTATCTGGTTTGTTGAACTTTGTCTTGGAAATGTTTGAATTTTGACTGTTCTTTGTCCTAATTTTCCTTTTCTCTCCCCTTTAGATGTTTCATGAATCACGTTTTCTGCATTTGTGGGCTGCCTTGTTCCTTGTTGAGTTGTTGCAGGAGGTTCCAACTATGACATGCAGCAATGCCAGTCCCCCCTGTGAATACAGGTTTTTTCAAGCTTTCGTCAGTGGCAACCACTCTTAGGCAGCAGCAACTGGTTTTGGAAACTTCCCTGATGTCAGTACCACCTGGATGTGGACCTTTGCTACCTGTATTAATACCAGTGGCCTCATTTTGCTGTATCATTACAATTTGGCTTCTTATATTAATATGTTTGAAAAGGATTAAAACTGGTATTCTAGAACATGCCCTTCACTGGTTGTGTAAATAAAACTGTAGAATGACACTTCAGATGAAGTTAGTGTGATTTTAATTGTGCACTACAACCAAGCTGTAACCAGTTATTAATAATTTAGAATGTAATCCCAGGACAATATTAAGCAAATAGCCTACAGTGCTTCCTGTGAAATAGTGAAAGAGGAGGGCATTTCTGTATTCCAGGACTTCTTGGGGTTTCTGAATGGGTTTATATGATTTTCTTTTTTTGGTAGTTTTATTTATTCTATCAGTCTTTTTAACAAATGTTTATTGCTGCATTTTTTCTCCCAGTGTATCATTGTTTTATTGCCCTTGTAGTACTGGAATTTAGTTGGAAGAATAAAACATTTACTTCTATTCTGCTTGTTTTTTAAATGTACAGATGGGTAGTATTTGAATAAAGCCGGTCTTTTAAATGTAAGCATTTCCAGGAATCAAGAGTTCTCATTCTGGATTACTTCTGGAACTTTCTGCATGATAGTATGTTATATAATAGCTACAATAGCCTGAAAGGCATAATTAGAATCCAGTTTATTTTTTTTAAGGACATGACATGTGAAAGCATGATTTAGCAAATTTAACCTACTTTCTCTGCACGGTTTCCAAACATAGATTTCTTTTTTTTTTTTTTTTTTTTTTTTTTTTGCGGTACTGGGGATTGAACTCAGGGGCATTCTACCTCTGAGCTATACCCCCAGCCCTATTTTTTATTCTTTATTTTTTGAAACCGAGTCTCACTAAGTTGCGGAGTGCCTCACTAGGTAGCTGAGGCTGGCCGCGAACCCGGATCCTCCGGTCTCAGCCTCCGGAATGCTGGGATTACAAGCATGCGCCACCAAGCCCGGCTCATAGATTTCTTATAATGAAGTGAAAAAAAAAAATGCTTCAATGAGTTTGTTTGAATTTTAATAGCATGTTCTTACACATAAACATTTATAGTCAACCCAATTCGTGGAAGGAAAAAGGATTTTTTAAAAAACTTTGTTTTATTGATTCTTTGTTTAAGCAAGCCCCAAGATCTCCAGGCAAATCATATATCCAGTGAGAAACACTGGTTATAGCACAGGGTGGCCATAAAGTATCAACTTTTTTTGAATGCTTTAGTACACACTTCCTTAGTCTCAACACCATTGGTACTTTGGGGCAGATTATTATTTGCTGTGGGGGCTGTGCCTGTGCATTTTAGGTTGCTTAGCAGCTCTAACCTCTACCACTAGATACCAGTTTATCCTGCTTTCCCCAGTTGTGACAAGTGTCTCCATACATTGCCAAGTTCTTCAAAGGACAAAACCTTGAGAACCACTGGTATAGTGGGAAAGCATTTTTATGATGTAAGCAGCAAGTTAAAATATGAAGGTGTGAGAGTAGTGAATTTTGTCTCTTTTGTTAATAACTTCAGAAAGGATAAACTATTTTGCTAAGCATGATTTTTCATAGCTATAACTTTTTTTTTTTGGTGGAACTGAAGGGCATTCTACCTCCCAGCTACATCCCCAGCCTGATTTTATTCTTTTATTTTGAAACAGGTTGTCACTAAGTTCCAGAGGACCTCACTAAGTTGCTGAGGCTGGCTGCAAACCTGTGATCCTCCTATCTCACCCTCTTAAGTACTGGAATTACAAGCATGTGCCACTATGCCCAGCTATAGCTATAAATTTGTAAATGAGTTACTGACAAGCTAAAAGAAGAATGAATGTTAGTAATCTGGAATCATAGGTACTAGTTTTAATTTTAGACCCAGATTTGATCAAAATGAATTTCCCTTCACAAATTTCAATATCACCTTATCAAGAAGTCCTAGTTTATATGTGCACAGGATTCTTGGACTTAATTAAATTATCAGCTATTCAACAGTAAATACAAACTATACATAATCTCAGTAGAAAGATTATATTAGCTACCTAGGGATTCTTAATTTCCAAAGAGCCCTGATATTGCTCTTAAGTAGACATTCACAGAATTTAACATTCTAATAGTCATTCTTTTTGGTAAAAGGCAGTTCTGATGTGGTGCTGTGCTTAGTTTATTATAATGTGCTCAGTAAATCTGATTAACAAGAGCACAAAGCTAGGTAATATTCTTTGTATTGTTCAAAAATAAGCTATCTGAGAAAAACAAAATTTGATAGTTTAAAATACCAAGATTTTGACTTGACCCTAAAAAAGTGATTTCTAAACATTATTTGATCTGCAATAGAAAGTTTTTAAGACTCGCCCTCTGCCTTTAGATTGCTTTGGAAGATGGGAAAGGACAGCATTCAGAAGCTGATTATAATATGCTCCCCTTAGATGATCCAAGTGCCTAGGTTTGGAAACAGTTGTTTTTGCCTGATTTGGCTTAGGTTTACTTGTTAATAAGTGAATACTTCGCTAACGCAAAATTCTGTCTACTCTTTGCTACATTTGCCCTAGGTAAGGAATATTAGATCTAAAGTTAAATCTCAAAGGCACAGCTCTAAGTCTTCTCTCCTGTATCCATTTTCTCTCTACTCATTCCCAAACATATTTAAAACCTTTTAGTTCTATGTCTTTTCTTTGGCTATTACTCTATTTTACTGCTCCCCTTTATAGCAAAATTCAGGAATTTTCTAAACATTGTTCAATCTACTCCCCCTTACCCTTTTCACCAACACATGGAAATATTGAAAGAAAGTTGTAACAATCCATTTAAATTGAACAGTTAATAAATTCCCATCTCCTCAGAATATAATCCATTTAAAATATTTCCCTAGTTTAACATTCAAAGCCATATTTAAGATTTTCCAATTTTGCCACTAGTGTTTTTACATTCTTTCTGCTGTTAGAATTCAATCAAGATCCTAGCTTTCTGAAGAGTCAGGCCTGTTGTCTTGTTAAGTATTTCTTTGTGCTATCATTAATTTAACCTTTATCCTTTTGAATCAACTGTAAAACAGAAGTGAGGCCTAAAGTTTCAGTTTTCAGGTTAAATATCCTTAATAAGAGTACAAGGTGATGTGCAGTTTTTCCAAGGTTAGTATTAAGTTTGGATACTTGGTTGGTAGGTCATCTGATAGATGATGCCTACAGGGCTTCGTCTTTACTACTCCACTACTTTTAAAGCCACTAAGGATTTCTACATTGTTAAATCCAATTAAACAGCATTTGACCTTGAAGCTCTTTAGGTGGCTTGCAAGATAGATACTTGCCTAATTTTCCTCTACTGGCTGCTCTTCAGTATTTTCTTCTGCAGCTGGCCCAATCTTTATTTCTCCAAACTTTTAATAATACACAGTCCGGCCCCAGAGCTTGAAAATGAGCTACTTACCTCCTCTTTTTATACTCATTTTGGTGATATCTTTATCAAGGATATCAGATTACATTTACCTTTGTGTGACATCTCCACTTGTATATGTAATAGAAATCTCAACCAGACTCATTTGTGCTCAAATGTTTCTTCCCAGACACTCTGGTATTAGCTTCCCGTCACTATGACAAAATACTTGAGATAATTAACTTACAACAAATAGTCCGGGTTAGCCAGACATGGTGGACCCTGCCTGCTGTAATAGTACTTGGCTGAGATAGGAAACTGCAAGTTGGAGCACAGCCATGTCAATTTAGCAAGACTGTTTCAAAAGGGGGGGGGGGGGCTAGGGTGTAGCTTGGAGGTAGAATGCCCTTGGCTTCAATCCCCAGTGCCACACATACAAAAATAAAAAGGTCAAGGTTTATTTTGTCTTTGTTTATTTTTGGAGGTTCCGGTCCATTGCTGATTTGGCCTCATTGTTTTGGGCTTGTGAGGCGACACAAGATGGCAAGAGCACGCATGGTGAAGTAAAACCACTGCTGCATCAGCCAGGGAGCAAGGAGGAAAGAGGGCTGGCTGGGGCTCCACAGTTCCCCTTGAGGACACTGCAATGACTTACTTAAACCTAGCATGTTGCCAAAGGTCTAAGACCTTCATTCTTTAAACCCATACTAACACTTCCTCATAATCCAGAATTAATGAGGTTCGGTTATATACTAAAATTGTTCTCAAAGCAAGCATATATAGACAAAGCCTGTAATTATATAGTGCAAAGGTTTGCTAACCAAAACAATTTTCCCCAGAACATGGACTTGGTATATCAATGGGAAGACAAGTCTCAGAATTCTTGTAGAATAATGAGCTTGAGTTCTTACCCTGGAAGAGATCCAGGTGTTAACTTCAACTGGGCCTTACTTATCTGGGTTTTATAAGTTTGGGATGGGATTTGAGTTAAGTGTAAAGCCAAATAGCTTGGGATCTTGTAAGGTGGTTGTTTTTGGTGCTGGGGACTGAACCCAGGGGCATTCTATCTCTGAGCTACGGCACCAAGCCCTATTTTATTTCAAAACAATCAGCTAAGTTGCTGACTCTGGCCTTAAACCTGCAATCCTGTCTCAGCCTCCTAAGTACTGGAATTATAGGCGTGAATTACCATGCCTGGCTGGGACATTGTAAGATGAAAGGAAATGGGGAAGCACAGGCAGCTTTAGAACCTGTGCAGTCACTAGAAGAAACAGCTGTGTAGAGTATTCAGGTTACAGCATTCTGTGCAATATGCCAGTACAAGAAATTGGGAGAGAAAGCCAGGCATGGTGGCACATGCCTGTAATCCCAATACTTGGGAGGCTGAGACAGGAGGATCACAGGTTCAAGAACAGCCTCAGCAGGTAGTGAGACTCTCAACAATCTAGCAAGACCCTGTTTCCAAATAGTAAAATCAGATTGAGGGTGTAGCTGGAAGGTAGAATGCCTTTAGGTTCAATCCCCAGGACTGTAAAAAGGAAAAAAATATTGAGAGAATGAGGAATGAGTGCCATACCAGAAGTGAATCATTTATATTCCTGCATAAAGAAATTTATTTATACTCCATTATTTGCCCCCAAATTTTTTACTCGTAACTTAGTAACTTTGTGACAAGTACAATGATAATATATGACTGGTCTGCTTGTAAGCTGGATGTGATACTTCTGGCTTCATTCACATTCTAGCAGCCTCCCCATGTTAGCCTTGCCACATGGTCAGTCTTCTGTTTGGTAGGTTTTATAAATCCTAAAAGTTCTAGTTCAGAAACAGCTCTAATAAACCGAGCACTGGAGACCCTAGATAAGGAAATTGGCCATGTTGTGTTTTTGACAAAAACCCTAACGTTTCAATGTTAAAATATTAATTGGTACACTTAAGTAGGTAAATGATGTCTATACTCCTAAAGTTAACTATAAACTTACTGGAAAACATTAAATGTTATTAGAATCCACTACCAAACCTAAATCTAATTTTTCACAAAGTATAAAAATTGGTCCCCCTTCCTCATTTCTAAAAGTACATTAGAAAAATACTGAATTCAATAATAAGAATTTAAACTTTGGAATATAATCTTGATATAAATTTCAGACCAAATATTTTAGGTTTGACCTCATTTTAGATTAAGTTCAGAATATTTAGAAATTTAAGTTATTCTGGGATGATATGATTAATTTAACAAACCTTTGTGAATCTAATGTATATGGAAAAGCTATAATCTGTGTTGTGTGGTGCTGGGGATTAAAGCCAGGGCATCAAACATACTAAGTATGTACTCAAACCAGAAACTATAAATTTAAACCTGTATTCAGACATTGCAGAACTGGTTTTTAAAGGATACTGGATAATTTCATTCATTTCTTCTGAGGTTGGAGAATTTGCATCCATTTTTTCAGCAGCTGTCACAACTGTTGCAAAAGCCTTTTGAGCACACAAAAGAAAATATAAACATTTCTACACTTGCCAAACATCTTTTTGCTGCATTCTTTTTGATGGTTCTATCCTTAAGCAAGGCTTAACACTGCTGCTGCTGCTGACAGCTGGCATATTTCTTTTTTCATTATACCAAATTTCAGATTTTCAAAACTATACTCCCATCATCATTTAATATCAGTTATATATTAAAAAACTGTAGTGGTTCCTCAATAATCTTGTTTCAGAGAACTAGAAAGTATGTAAATACAAACAAAGCTAGTCAACATCAAAAGGCAAAGCCCTGTATCCTCCCAATCTCCCTTAACCCAGAGAAATGTCTGTTTTTCTTAGAAGCAACTAATTATGGATATTTTTAAAATGGTGACATCTGTCAAACAGGGCCTTCAACAGAGTTAAGATATCTGTATATTCTGAGGAAGGAAAGAACAGAGTTATTTATTATAAAGAACAACAGTTGTCTGTTGCCTTGCCAAATATTCCTTGTACTTCCTGACTGCTAAATCTGTTTTGTTTTCATTCCAACTTTTGTTTTAAATGCAAGAGTGAAATGCTAGTTAATATATATGCCTTTATTTGTGGAGTAATATAGAACTAGCCAAAATTGTTTAGCTTTTGCTTAATATTAACTGTGAGGTTAGATCACATATTTAAATTCTGACTTGGCATGAACATAGAGTTGGCTTGGTAGAGTAATGCATGATCAGACTGCAGGAGATTGGGACTGGCGATTATTGAGCTGTTACTTCCTAAGGAACTTTGAAGTATGCAGCAATTTATGCTCTCCAAATAAAAGGGAAGGCAATAAAAATAAGATGAGCACAAAAGTATAAAAATATTCTAGGAACTGGAGAACGGAGAACTTTCTTTGTTCTCTGACATACCTCTGACCAGTCCACGAGGTTGATTAGCCTGCTGCACTCCAGGTGCAGTTTGTAAGCTATGCAAATGTCAGGGGCCGTGTTTGGAATGCAGCCTTCTTCACTTTTCAGTGACTCATTCTAAAAAAAAAGAGAGATTAGGAACAAAATCAGGTTATTAATGAACCCTTCCTAACCTATATTTAGTAAACCAATAAATGGAATCTTTTGGTTTCCTTTTGGTGAATCTACCCTTCAGTAGTCAGCTAGCTGTTATTTAGGTTTTAGGTCTTGGTCATAATCCCCCTAGCTCCAAGTCACTAGAAAAACATTCCCAGGATCAGAAGACAAACATAGTTTCCATTTTAATCTTAAGTTGTTATTTTGAGGTGATGTGTGTTTCTGACTACTGTAAAAAGTTTATGGAGTTCTTTGGGAATATTGAGTAAAGTGATACTTCTAGCATCTGCAATTTGCCGATTCTAGCAGTTTTTACACTGCATTAGTAAATACCAACATCACTGCCAGGGGTCTAAGTTATCTCTCAAAGAAAGACTATGTTGTCAATACTGCAGATCTTAAGCCCTAGAGAAACCACCAGTGTTTTTTCAACTATCAGAGTTCTTTTATGAACTTCATGGTTCATTTTAAGAAGCACAAAAATCTCACATACATAATACACACAGGGTATTATAATACAGCTGTCTTTCCCAAAGACTGCTTTAATCACATCAGTTTTCTTCTGCGACCCACCACTATTCAAGAAGATAAGACTCTGTGAGTTTTAATTTGTGGTTTACGTACTGGAAATAATTGTGCTTTTGTTGATCCCTAAATATGAAATCACTTATGCTTCCTATTTCCACCATCATTGAAAACCACTGACTTGTGCCTATGATCTAGTTTTACTACATGAAAGGCAGACAGTTTACATATGGTCAAAAATTGGTAGCATTAGTTGTCTATTGATTGATATCTTCACTGAGTTAGAAAATTCCTTCTGAAGTCGGAAGAGTTTTAAAAAATATATGAGAGGTGCAACCCTGAGCTGCTTACTCTGCTCATGAAAACAGAACTACAAACTTACAATATTTTCTTTTTTTACAATGAAGTCACGGGCCTCAGCTAAGCTGTCAGAGATCTGAATGTGCTTCTTACCTTTAGGTAGCAGTAGGGATTGTTGAGTGCAGTGTGGAGGGCGATGCGTGGAGCAGCATTTAAGTGCTCACGAAGAGTGTGGGCTGCACTGAAGTATACCACCTCATGCAGAGGCTGTGTCTCAGGAGGCAGAAGGTAGTCTCTGCAACAGCCAAAGTCAGCTATCAGCTTTTAGACAGACACAGGCCGATTGTCAATATAACCAGTTTACTTAAAAAGCAAAAGCAACAATCAGAAAAAAACAAGACCCAAATACCAGATCCAATTCAGTTTCACTCAGAATTGCACCTCATTCATATGATACTTGAAGAAAGCTTCCTCTAGATTCTTTACAATATAATAAACTATGTATTTTAGTTATGAGCTAAACCTTTCAGGACAAATGTGCATATATTACATTTTTGCTCACTTTAAAGTAGAATTTCTTAAGGTATTAATGATTTAAAGTGAATTATTTAGAAAATGGAGCTATCCATTCTGTACTAGAGCAACTATTAAACTCTTGGCAGTGTTAAACACAGGCCTCCGGCCTGGAATTGATAGTTTAGGAAGGTATTTTGGATCAGCAAAAGTGTTTTAGTTGATATCTTTCACGGAAATGATACCTGAAAAGATTTCTATACTAGAACTACTTTTTTTTTTTTTTTTTTTGTGGTAGTGGGGATTGAACTCAGGGGCGTTCTACCTTCGAGCTATACCCCCAGCCCTATTTTTTATTCTTTATGTTGAAACCGAGTCTAAGTTGCAGAGTGCCTCACTAGATAGCTGAGGCTGGCCGCGAACCCGGATCCTCTGGTCTCAGCCTCCCGAATGCTGGGATTACAAGCGTGCGCCACCACGCCCGGCTTAGAACTACTTTTTACTTTAGAAGGCAGCAAAGGCTAAATTTTAGAGTATTAAAAAAGTGTTCATGCTGAGTGTGGTGGCACACATCTGTAATCCCAGTACTTGGGAGGCTGAGACAGGAGGATCGCACGTTTGAGGCCAGCCTCAAGAATTTAGTAAGGCCCTCAGCAACTTGGTGAGACCCTGTTTCAAAAAATAAAATAGACCGGGGTATAGCTTGGAGGTAGAACACTCCTGGGTTCTATCCCCAGTACAAAAAAAAAGTTCATTAATCAGGCATGGTGATGCACACCTGTAATCCCAGTACTTGGGAGGCTAAGACAGGAAGATCCGGGTTTGCGGCCAGCCTCAGCTACTTAGTGAGCCCCTCTGTAACTTAGACTCTGCTTCAAAATAAAGAATAAAAATTAGGGCTGGGGATGTAGCTCGGAGGTAGAATGCCCCTGGGTTCCATCCCCAGTACCATTAAAAAAAAAAAAAAAAAAAAAAAAGCCAGCCTCAGCAACTTACAAGACAGATTAAAAATAAAAAAATAAAAGGGGCTGGGGGTATAGCTCCAAGGTAGGACACCCCCAGATTTAATCCCCAGGATCACATACAATGTTCATCAATAAAATTTTAATTATTAAAAGCAGCATAATCTGAGCTGGGCGTGGTGGCGCACGCTTGTAATCCCAGCATTCGGGAGGCTGAGACCGGAGGATCCGGGTTCTCGGCCAGCCTCAGCTACCTAGTGAGGCACTCCGCAACTTAGTGAGACTCGGTTTCAAAATAAAGAATAAAAAAAAAATAG